>JAVTVY010020913.1:0-76977 GCA_036873755.1 Hanleya hanleyi
TCACGTGACCGGAAGCGGAAGTGACCTCACAGAGGTCATATGCAAATGTCACTTCTGACCTCAGCTAGCGTGCTATAAAAGGGAAGCGGCCTGACCGTTTCATCAGACACTCTGTCAACCACCAAGATGTTCACTTGTACTACGTGCTCGAAATCATTCACTCGTCTGCACGACTTGCGCCGCCATGAGGCTACCAAGCACGAAGGAACCGCCCGGTATAACTGTACGATATGTACACTGTCGTTTCAGCGCCCGGATCATTTACAGCGCCACACACGTGCACGCCATGAAGTACCCAAGCGTCCATGCGAAGAATGTGGTCGGCTTTTCAAACTGACCAGTCAGTTGCTGCGACACCAACGCACACGACACCCTGTTCGGCAGCCACGTTTGCAGGTAGAAGAGCCCGTAGGCATCAATATCGAAACAGGGGGAACTCCCACCCATCGCACGAGGGACGATGATGATGTCGCCTTAATTCAACAGTCAAATTCCGACGACAAGACCTTGGGCCAGATTTTGTACGACGTGGAGGGTAAAGTACACTTCGTGGGCGAACCCATAAATGTTCCCAGCGATCTGTCACACGAAGACCATCCAGTGAGTGACATTTATCGGCGCCATTGACCCATGATCCGGCACTGTTTCTACCGTCATCGCCCTATTCAAGATGTCTACAATTTCCGACTGACTGACCTCACCCGACTACGCAACTACGTGGAAGCCATCTTCAATGACCAAGCTACGTCCTTCAAATTAAATCTGGCGTTTGGCTATGTGCTGCAGCATAAGGACACAGACCAAGCCCGATATTTTTACCCGAGCAGTAACATCCGGGTATTTGACCAACCGTTTACCATCATTAACCGGGCGTCGCTAGAGACGATGCTGGAGAAACTGGACACCGTGGATCCCTTGGAATGGACCCAACAACAACGCCCCAACACCAAGTGGACAGTGGAGAGTGTGACCAATGTTACATTTTTCGTTACCAAGCTGACTGACCACCCCCATCGGCTGAATGCGTCACTCATGCACTGATGAATACCATAACATGCCGTACATACTCTATATGTCTACATGTTGGTCGTTGACGTTACGGAGGTGACCGAAGAGACACGGAGATTACCGAAGATGTCACGGCTCGGCCCTCGACTTGGGGATAGTTGAACTGAGTGTGCTAAAAATAGATCACCAGCTAGCGTGCTATAAAAGGGAGGCGGCCTGGCCGTTTCATCAGACAATCTGTCAACCACCAAGATGTTCACTTGCACAACTTGCCAGAAGATGTTTACTCGTCTAGATAAGTTACGACGCCACGAGGCCTCCACCCACAACGATGCCCGGTATCCTTGTATAATCTGCGCACGGTCATTCAATCGGAAGGATAATTTACTGCGCCATGAGAGGGTACTCCACGCGGGTGCGACAGTACTATGTAATGATTGTGGTCGACTCTTCAAACGAGTAGGTCAGTTAGTCGGACCCAGTCGGTTTAGACGGCACCAACGTTTGAGGCATGCCCCGTCTCTACGGTTTGGGCGACAACTTTCCACTAAAGAGGAGCCGCGGAAGGTCAGACCCAGTGAAGATGAACCCGGAGAGACGAACGCCACTGGTGATGCGATGACGCAGAGCCTGCCTATACCCACGGTCCAGGAGGGCCTGGATATCCAGCCGGACCCCTCCGTTACGGTTTCGAGTCATACGCCTGACAACATCGAACATTTTCTGGACGAGCCCATAAATGTTCCTAGCGATCTCTTACAGGACGCCCAGCCAGTGAGTGACATTTATCGGCGTCACTGGTCCATGATACGGCACTGTTTCTACCGTCATCGCCCTATTCAAGATATCTACAATTTCCGACTGACCGACCTCGCCCGTCTACGCAGCTACATGGAAGCCATCTTCAATGACCAAGCTACGTCCTTCAAATTGAATCTGGCGTTTGGTTATGTGCTGCGGCATAAGGAGACAGACCAAGTCCGATACTTTTACCCGAGCAGTAACATCCGGGTATTTGACCAACCGTTTACCATCATTAACCGAGTGTCGCTAAAGACGATGCTGGAGAAACTGGACACCGTGGATCCCTTGAAATGGGCCCAACAACAACGCCCCAACACCAAGTGGACAGTGGAGAGGGTGACCAATGTTACGTTCTTCGTGACCAAACTACGGAATATTGCCATCGGGTGAATGTATTCACCCATGCACTGATAGATACTCAGAATGCACAAACATGTATCTGAGGATATGTTGCCTCAACGGTATCCTGGCCTGCCCGACGATGATTAGAATAAACGGTTCAGATGGCACTTTCTGAAATGGAGACTTCTGATTGGACAAGAATACATCTAACGGACAGGAACGAATATGAAACATGCAAATGGTGGCCTCTGATTGGATAAGAATCTTCTTGAATTGTAAATATACCCAACGCGGCTCCCCCAGCGTGGGTATGATGTAACATTGGGGAGAATAAACTATATGAAAAAAAACTTCTTGTTGTTGTTGTTCTCTCATGTGTCATCCTTGTTGTTGTTGCTGTTGTTGTTCTCTCTCTCCGGTCTATATCATGGCGTTATGTTAGAGTGTTAAGGTGTAACGACGAGCGTTGACGGGCATCACTGCATTTCGAAGAATTAGTGACAATTCCATGGAATATCAGAGCTTCTGATCTATTTCACCAGGGCGTTGAAGCATTAAGAATGGTGTTGGTGGGCGTTGCTACAAGATGACACCTCACACGGTCCATTTGGACCACGGATGGTCCAACTCTACACCAAATACCTCCTTTCACTGCCCCAAAATGCTCACTTTCGCTACTACTCCTACTGATGACGTCACCAATGACGTCACAGATGACGCGAACATACCTCAAATCGAGGTCTGCACGTCGAAAACTACAAGATGACACCCCACACGACGCATTCGGACCAAGGATGGTCCATCTCTACCCCAAATACCTTTCTTCACTGCCCCAAAATGCTCACTTTCGCTACTACTCGTACTGATGACGTAACCAATGACGTGACAGATGCTGTGAACAGCCCCCAAATCGGGGTCTACACCCTGAGAGCTACAAAATGACACCTCCCAGGACGCATTCGGACCAAGGATGGTCCATCTCTTCACCAAATACCTTCCTTTCACTGCCCCAAAATACCCACTTTACTTACTACTCGTACTGATGACGTCACCGATCACGTCACAGGTGACGTGAACAGACCTCAAATCGGGGTCTACACCCCGAGAGCTACAAGATGACACCTTCCAGGACGCATTCGCAGCGCGGATGGTCCATGTCGACCTCAAATACTTTCATGTACTGCCCCAAAATGATCACTTTACTTACTACAACCAACTGCGCATGCGCAGATTAACGCGATTTGCTCTTAAAAACACACCATTCTGACTCTAACCCACACATGCTTCACTTTGACACCTTCCACGACCTATTCGGACCCATAGCGGTCCATCTCTACCCCAAACACCTTCATGTACTGCCCCGAAATGGCCACTTTACTTAATACAACCAACTGCGCATGCGCAGATTGACGCGACTTGCATTTAAAAACACGCCAATCTGACTCTACCCCACACAAGCTTCACATTGATACCTCACACGACCCATTCGAACCGTGATTAGCCCATCTCTACACCAAATAACATCCTTCACTGCTAAAAAATGCCCACTTTCGCTACAACTTGTACGCACGCGCGCTGCGGGGCGCTGGAGCGGGAAAACACCCCGGCGGTTGAACATTGGAACTCTTGTGGGTTTGGCGGATGAACATACGGACGTCTAAGGGAAAAAATTGGAACTCTTCTGGGTTGGAAAGTGAAAACCCGGAAGTGACGTGACAACCCACGTGACCTGCGTATATACTCCTGTAAAATAAAGCCGATTTTATTTCTTTGGAAAGGGGCAAGGACTTGCGCTTTTTATACTACTAAACTGTGAAGTAGATTACATCTTACATAGGCCTTAAGGCCGTGATATGCATATGAAGTAGTATGGGGCATGGTCAGTACTTTCCAATTTTCCCTTCGTCTACTACTCACCGATTTTTTTATTTTTATTATTATTTTCGGTACTTTCAAATTTTTTTCCATCGTATTCTACATGATCAACCTCATAGCTCATAGTAAAAGCCATAAAAAAAAAACCGATCACCCCTATACCCATACAGGCCAAATATAGCGGGACATGATCTTCACCTGGGAATTGGTCATTCGACAATATTGCAAAGTCACAGACAGCCGAAATGGCATTAAATATTTACATATGTGACGGGTAGGAATTGTACTATTAAATGTCATTCATTTCAGTCATATTCATTTGTTAGGAGTAATCCGAGTGCATCAATTAATAGTCTGGACTCATCCGAGGATAAAAAATAAAATTAGTGCATTGCTAGACTAGAATATCAAGTCCTAATAATTTATCAGAACAATCCATAGGCTGTGAGAGAGCCAAACTCCGATGTATTGGTTATTCACAGAATACCCGGCCGGCCTATTTTAAGCGGAATCCATTATTGAGCATCAGAGTTGTCTCCCTTGCACCAAAGCGTATAGATGGCGCTATGGTTTGAACGAGATTATTATCCGGGCAATGACATCAAAATTCAAGCGGTAACTGCGTAGAAATGTGCGTTCTTTCCGTAAATGAAGGCACTGTTTTCTTGATTTTTCTACAGTTCTCATGAACGAAACGAGCTGGAATTTTCAGGGCATGCGTATCGATGTGAAAATTGATATTCTTTCACAGATTTCGAAGTGTATACAGTTCTGGTGAGAATGAACGCAGCCTTTATGATCAGCGATTGAACGATAATGTAGGCCACCGAACAGGTTTTGTGGAATCAACATTCTGTAACACTCCTCCCTTGACTGGAGGGATTTTATCGGACATGTGCAGTACGGAACGCTATTTGTTGCATACATTCGCTTATCGTGGCAGTCCGTATAATTTGTCAATTTTTGTGTTTGGTTTCGTGACAGAGGACGACATTGGTTTTCATTAGTGCAAAACTCCCGCTCCCCGACCCCCAACAGTGAAAGCTGGTGGATGAAATTGTACTCCACGGGAACGGTTGGTGATACCCATATTTTTTAGCATACGAATGCATCGTGATGAAGGCTTCATGGTGTGTTATACCCACCTAGGAAAAAAACAGCCCCAGATCATCTGGACTAAACTCTCTTATCAGGTAAGCTAGACTTTAGTACTATACTTGCGTTGAAACCCATGCAGACAACCTATTCCAATATTTCAATGCATTGGCAACATAGCGTCGCACGAAATATACGCGCCCCTGTTGACCAGGATTTTTTTATACTCCCACAACAACAGACAATTTGAAGACAATTTTCTAGCGGGTGTTTTCTTGAACAAAATTGCTGTAATATACTCTTCTTTTTGTGGACGCTAAATATAGGGGAGAAAATTGGCAACATTGTGACCAAACCATAACAGTTGACAGCTGTAAAAATAGATACCGTGGCATAAATTAGAGAGAGCATTTCAGTACATCTCAAAAAAATGAAACCTGGATGGGTATCCTTCATCTCGAGGGGACGCAAGTTCGATTCTTGCTTTCATTATGTGAGTATGTGTTGGACATGTGATCTTTAAATTTTATTATCATCAATACACCTAAACGGTATAGTTCAACCACACCCCAGCCCAACCGATGCCCCTTCATGAATGCTTCACATTGATTAAAATGGCGGCACCTTATTTTACACACACAACACCACAAGCCGCCATTTTGAACTCACACCCACTCACCCAGGTCAATCAGTGCACTGGGGGGACAAGGGGAGGGAGGAGGGAAATGGAATAGCCAAAAAAAAAATTTTTAACATTTAATAAAAAAGGACAAAAAGATTCATGGAGCCAAAAAAAATCTTTTTCATTTTCTATGTTTTTTTAACAATTAAAAAAGGGTTTGAAAAAAGGGAAAATGGGGGAGAAGGGGGGGGGACAAGGGAGTAAGCAAGGTGGATGGAATAGCCCCAATTTTTTCTTTAATAATGGACCCATGGGGTCGAGTGAGGTATCAAATTGAAGGTAACGTGAAGGCGCATCTGATAGACTGGGTGTGGGCTTGAATTAGGGTAATTCTGCGCATGCGCGGTAGGCGAAAGGTATGGAAATAGACGTTTTGGAGGTAGGAGATAGCCAAAAAAAAATATTTTTTTTAAATGGACCAATGGGGTCGAGTGAGGTATCAAATTGAAGGTCAGGTGAAGGAGCATCTGATGGGCTGGGCGCGGGGTTGAACTATCGGTATTCTGCGCATGCGCGGCGGCCGAAGGGTATGGAAATAGCCTTTTTTGGAGCTAGGAGAGCCCCTAATGGACCAATGGGATCGAGTAAGGTATCAAAGTGAAGCTTATGTGAAGGGGCATCTGATGGACTGGGTGTGGGTTGAATTAGGGTGATTCTGCGCATGCGTGGCGGCCAAAAGGGTATGAAAATAGCCTTTTTGGAGCTAGGAGAGCCCCTAATGGACCAATGGGATCGAGTGAGGTATCAAAGTGAAGCATAAGTGAAGGAGCATTTAATGGACTGGGTGTGGGGTTGACATATCGATAAAAAATGGATATGACCTTGAACTGATCACGTGACCTCCCCGTGAGGGAAAAAACCCAGAACCAAGTCAGTACATGCATCCCATAGTCCCAGGTCACGCGGAAAAACCCCAGAACCAAGTCCTAACACACACAAACATGCCGCCATCTTGAAAACGACATAGGCAAAGACCTCATTTGCATATTTTCAGCGGACAACAGGCCGCCATCTTGAAAACGACCACCCCTAACACACACAAACAAGCCGCCATCTTGAAACACATATGCAAATGAGGGCTGGGGAAAACCCATAACACACACAAACAAGCCGCCATCTTGAATACGACCACCCCTAACCTACAAAAACAAGCCGCCATCTTGAATACGACCACCCCTAACATACAAAAACAAGCCGCCATCTTGAAACCGACCACCCCTAACATACAAAAACAAGCCGCCATCTTGAAAACGACCACCCCTAACATACAAAAACAAGCCGCCATCTTGAATAAACACAATGAACCCAATGACCTCATTTGCATAAAAAACTCATTTAAGCCGCCATCTTGAATACGACCACCCCTACCATACAAAAACAAGCCGCCATCTTGAATACGACCACCCCTACCATACAAAAACAAGCCGCCATCTTGAAACCGACCACCCCTAACATACAAAAACAAGCCACCATCTTGAAACCACCACCCCTAACATACAAAAACAAGCCGCCATCTTGAAAACGACCACCCCTAACATACAAAAACAAGCCGCCATCTTGAATAAACACAATGAACCCAATGACCTCATTTGCATAAAAAAACTCATTTAAGCCGCCATCTTGAATACGACCACCCCTACCATACAAAAACAAGCCGCCATCTTGAATACGACCACCCCTAACATACAAAAACAAGCCGCCATCTTGAAACCGACCACCCCTAACATACAAAAACAAGCCGCCATCTTGAAACACATATGCAAATGAGGGCTGGGGAAAACCCAGTGCAAGTGCACTCATAGGCCACGCCCCCATCCTCCCCCCAATAACCCCCTCGCTCCGCCCCAAATGACGTCAAAACAGGTTCTCGCGCATGCGCAGTTGAGGGGTAAAGGTAGCAGATACTCCCTACCTACTACTCTGGTCCACTGAATCGCCGACTGAATTGTGAACTGTGAACTGCTCTCTAATTTCACGAACGTCGAAAACATCACTTATCCTGGTACCCCACATGGCCGCCATTTTGAATTTACTCATGATCTTCTGCTCGTGAGGTTACGCAAGTAGGCTCAAAATGACCCCAATATGATAGCCTATAACGTCACGAAGTTTCAGCTCTCCATTTTTGGCATTCCGGAGATATCGCAGAAAGTTTGGTAGGGGAGCATTTTGACCCCCCTCCCCCAGGTCTGGTAGGGTTGATGGGGAAAGGAAGGGAGGGGGACTAAATCAGGGGATGTTTTTTGGTGATGCTAAGACATATGGTTTCAGTAAAATGCATAGAATCGCGTTGAATGAACACGCTGAATTTTTGCGTAATGTTTGAAGGAATATGGCGAAAACATCACTTTTCTGGTACCCCCTCATGTCCGCCATTTTGAATTTTCCCATGATCCTCTGCTCGGGGGTCATGCAAATAGGCTCAAAATGACCCCAATATGATAATCTAAAAAGTCACGGAGTTTCAGCTCTCAATTTTTTGTGGTTCCGAAGATACGGGCAAAAAATCAACGGGGGAGGGGGGCGGAAAGTGCCCGACCCCCCAGGCCAGGTAGGGTTAATTTAAAGTTTGTTTGGTGTATTAGCGAGTTAGTGCAGAGTAGCATCAAATTTCGGGCATCCCCACATGGCCATCATGTTCTATTTACTCATGGTCCTCTATTCCAGGCGATGAAGCTTCATGACTTTGTGTCTTTTCATATTGAGGTCATTTTGAGACTATAAGCGACTCCCACTATCCCAGGTGATGAAGGTTTATGGCTTTGTCTCTTTTGATATTGAGGCCATTAAGAGCCTATAATCAGCCTAATAAGAGAAACTCCAATTTTTTTCTCCGCACCACGAGAGTGAAGTTCAATAGGGGGCGCCACCCAACCACCTCTCCCTTCTGGCCATAAAGAGGTAAAAAATATCCAATGCGTTGGAATCTCAAGATGTGTGGATGTGAATGTTAAGTAGACCAGGAATACAGAATTAGAAAAAGAGAACCTTCAAAAGTTAAAAAAATCCAGCATAAGCACTTGATGACCTATACACATAAACATCCATTGTGACTAGAGATGACTGAGGCCGCCCAGAGACGGAATAATCATATATGATCACGAAAAGTGTCCAAATATTCCAGCACCCGTACCCTACACGAAAATGTACAATCAATTTACCCAATAACAGATGAACGATTTTTTGGTGATTTTTTTTTATTCAACACCAAAATATAGTGTTGGTCAACACCGACAAAGGATGTTGAAAACGGCTCAACACCACATCTTGGTGTTCACTGATGACTGCTAATACTGACTCAACACCAATTAATGGTGTTGGCCAACACCAATAAAGGAAGTTGGAGACGTATGCTGTTGGTCGAAATTCAACACCATATATTGGGATGGAGCTCATTAACTTTTTTGGTGTTGATTAACACCATTTTTTCTGGTTGTGTATTTTGACTACCGTGAGACTGATCCTTAACTGAACCAATGAAATATAAACGTCTAATTTCTGACTGATGTGGCAATCTGCCAGAAATTAACCAACGATGTGACGAAAGGGTAAAAACATGTTGAACAAACAGCCTCCTTACCTGTAGCAAAAGAGACCATGGCCAGACAGAGGGCGATCATCCGGGACTTATATTTTGCTGTGGTCACGAAGAGGGCGATGAGCAGAAGTGAGACTAAAGTCGCAACGAATCCAATGGCGACCATAGCCTGTACGGCCTTGAACCATCCTGTGACAGAACATGTCAAATAAATATCGTTCGACATCTGTACATAGAAGAGTTTGACCAATTCTACTTTAGTTGTCAACATAAATACATGTTCAAGAACATGCATACGTCCATATAGATTTACCGCATAAAAGTATGCGGAAAACGTTTTAAAGTATGCGGGAAAATGTTTTAATATTGAGTATCCAGGAGTCAATCGAAAATTCGTATTGCGTATAGACCGGATTTTGAATTTGAATTGCAATATGTCAGTAATTAAGTTTTGATTTCAAAGATGATTATCAATGCATATATTAGGAGAATAACGATTCAGTGACGTCACACCTGCAATTGTCGGAGCCTCGGCACAGTGGTGAAATCCAAAAAATGAAGCACATAGTCTCCATAAACTCCATCTGATAGATCCCGAAAAACCCTCCGCATTAAAAACGTTTGCTAACCATGAAGTAGATCCAAATCCCAGAGTGTTGATGATGAATGAAATAACGAGAAGCACGAACAGGGCTATCGCTGTCCTGGGCGTTTCTCTAACGTTTTCAGGAACCCCCATTTTAAGTTGCCCTGGTTAGAAAGAAAGAAACTCCACAGCCGATGACACCAAATATCAAACGACTCGTTTGTTCACTTAGCTGTGAAAATCTGTCTCTAGTGGGCGTCATAGGTACGAGATACGACAAATGTGGTTGGTATGTAGATCTTGTTACATCTCGTTCTTTATCCGACTATATTCTGTCAATACAAGCATTACTTCACTGAACCTTGGATATCCCATCAGGTAAACTAACTTTAAAATAACGCCAAAATCTGAGTCAAAGCAACTTTCGCATGAGCTCATTATTACGAGGGTGTGTCGGTGTTAAGGATGGATTATACCGTACAGCTGACAGGCTTCGTCCTGTTGAACATGTGGGAACATAATCTGAAGGCTAGATGTCTCCTGAGGAGGAAGAGAGGACACCAGGAATGACATACGTGACCAACCCTAATTTAAGATAATGACAAATACACGTTTCTCTCAAAAGAAGTTACACCTTTCCACACTTTGTGATGTAAGCATCCAGTCCATCATTCAATATTCAGAAGCCGCTAATTAAAGAATGTTGGCGTTCTTTATCTATACACCTAATTCTTATAACCGATCAACAAAAAAATAGTATACTTGGGCAAAGGCTGATTTCCAGCAAGAGAGAAGCGGTCAACAGTTGGCAATGATGCTGGCAAGATATCACTATGTTCGCTGATCAGTATTCTTAATGAAGCTCATATGACACTCGTAGAATAGTTAACTGTAGAATGATGTATCTCAGTTGCGCTTTTTGTGTTCATATGGACTCCGTAACGATCGTGCTGTACATGAGGTTCGTATGGCTTCTAGCCCCAGGTTAAGTGGTAACGCCAAAATCATTGAACGCTACGCACATACTTTTCTATTATCGTGATATATGTATCGTCAAATTTGTGAAACTTTGCGTGGAGGCGCTTGGCAGTATAGCCCAGTTCCTCGAATAATGTCTTGTGACGTTGAATATAATCTTTACATTCACACAGGATCTGGCAAACGCTACCTGGCAAAATATGTATACCTCATATGCAAGCCCTCTTTATTGCTGTCCAGATAGGGATAGTTTACGATGAACAAATTGTTATGAAGCCTCTGTACATAAAGTCGACAAGAGATATAGGTCTAAAAGGATGTTCCATTAATATTATCTGTTGTATATAGTACTAGAAAATAATCATGACAAACTCCGACTGATTGATTTTGCTGCTATTCTAGTTTCACTGCTTTCAGCAGTTTTTCAAAGCATTATTTCATTCATATATACATATATCAGAAAAAAACTATCCAAAATGTGGAGTTTTGAGCTAAACTGTATATTGCACTGCTAAACAGGTTTCGTCCATTTTATGCGCTTTTCAATAGCAATAATATGTTTAGGAATATATTTATTCATATGCGAGGCTATATATACATATAGTCTTGCAGCTGAACATGTTAAAACGCATACCTACAAATTGGATACTGAAGAAATACCTATTTACAATCTAATGGAGTAGACAAAAAGTAAAACAGTTTGTTATAATCCGACAATGATATATACTATAGAATATATATGCATTATTGCTTCATTAATATACTGATTATCCGGGAGTAGTATATAAAAGACCGATTTATTGGTGAAGGGCGTAATTGAAGGTTGTGATGACGATGTCATTTCCGGTACGAGGTCGCTTGCGGTTGAGATCGCTTCCTGTGCGAGATCACTTCCGGATCACTGAGAGTAGTAGTATAAGCGTAAAAAATGTCGCATTTTGCCGGGGGTGGCGACAGGTGGCGTTGTGGTTATGGATTGTATCAGCATTGGCTGGGTGCCAAGTTTTTACCACTATAGGTCTGGCAACCTTTGACCTTTGTATTCTTCCGCGGTGATACGGTTTGGCGGTGATGCGGTTTTGCCTCCGCGGAGAAAAAGTAGTCCTCAGATTTGAAATACGCTGCATGGTCCGATTGTGTCGTATGAGGTATCAATGTGAAGCATTCGTGAAGGGGCATCTGATGGGCTGGGCGTGGGGTTGAAATAGCGTCATTCTGCCCATGCACGGTAGACCAAGTGTATGGAAATACACCTTTTAGGGCCTAGGGGAGCCCCTAATGGGCCGATGGAGTCGTATGAGGTAACAATGTGAAGCATTCGTGAAGAAGCATCTGACTAGATGGATGTGGGTTAGGAATATCGTCATTCTGCGCATGCGCGGTGGACCAAGGGTATGGAAATAGACGTTTTGGGGTCTAGGTGGGCCACTAGTGGTCCTATGGAGTCGTATAAGGTAACAATGTGAAGCATTCGTGAAGGGGTATCTGATGGGCAGGGTGTGGGGTTAAAATAGCGTCATTCTGCGCATGCACAGGCAGGCCGTAATATGGAAATAGACGTTTTGGGGTCTAGGTGGGCCACTGGTCGTCTGATGGGGTCGAGTGAGGTATCGTTGTGAAGGATACGTGAGGGGGCATCCACCTGGACTAGTATGACGTGGAACTGACGCCATTCTGCGCATGCACAGTAGACAAAGTGTATGGAAATAGACGTTTTGGGGTCTAGGTGGACCACTAATGGTTCATCAGATGTCCCTTCACGAATGCTTCACATTGATACCTCATACGACCCAATCAGACCATGCAGCGTATTTCAAATCTGGGGACTACTTTTTCTCCGCGGAGGCAAAACCGCATCACCGCCAAACCGTATCACCGCGGAAGAATACAAAGGTCAAAGGTTGCCAGACCTATAGTGGTCAAAACTTGGCACCCAGCCAATGCTGATACAATCCATAACCACAACGCCACCTGTCGCCACCAAGAGTTACCTCCCCCGGCAAAATGCGCCCATTTTTACGCTTATACTACTACAATTGAGCACTTCCAGGAGGCGCATTGTGAGATTGCGGGGAAATATCCATACATCTCGTAAAAGATCTTGGGACGTACTTGAGGCGTCTCTTCTGGTGAAGAGGTCTGTCACGTGACTGACAATCTGGATTAGAAAACAGAAATCTGAAACATTCATAAGAAATGCGGATAAATGGAGCTTACATTGCCAGAAATGCGAAAAAAAGGATTCTATACCAAAACTCCGGAAAAAGCAGACTTTACACCCAGTCAAGTGGGTCGGGTCGTATGTAGTTCACGGGGACCGTGGCTGTTGGGAAGCGATTGTTGAGGTCAGTCACGTTACAAAGTTTTCAGAACCTTTGAAATCCTGAAGGATGTTTTATTTCACACCAAGGAAACCAAAGTCTCCGTTGTCGAACAGGTTCAATCGCATATTCGAAAGCCGGAATAATACACGGGGTACACCGATGCGCTCCAGAAACTTGTGGACAGCTACAGTCAGGCCTATTATTACAGCATCCAGTAGTATAGAAAGGCTAAATCGAGCCCTATTGACCTTTGACCTCAGAAATTTGCATATGACGTGACTTCCGGTTTGGGTGAATGAGGCGTGACCTTTGGACATGTCCAGACTTGTCTGTGTTTGTCATGTACTGGGGGTTTTCCCCACAATGGCCGCTGTCAAAAGTAGTTCCGGCAAAGGGCCCCTGGGCATGTATTCTTCCGCGGTGATGCGGTCTGGTGGTGATGCGGTCGCTGGAAAAAGCCTCCGCGGAGAAGAAGTAGTCCCTAGACTTCAAATACGCTGCATGGTCCGATTGGGTCGAGTGAGGTATCAAAGTGAAGCATTCGGGAAGGGGCATCCAGTCATGGGTGGGTGCATGTAAAATTAGGATTTTTTCCCGAAACTATGAAAAGCGGAAAACAGACTTTACCCCTAAAATAAGGGAAACCCCCTATGAACTCTAGCCAAAAGGGCTAATATCGGTCCCCGGCCTTATTGGGACCTGCCTATCAAGTCAATGGGGTGGGTGCATGCAAAATTAGGATTTTTTTCCCGAAACTATAAAAAACGGAGCACGGACTTTATCGAAAAATCCGGGAAAATGCCTATATGGGGTATGGGGGTATATAGGTCGCCGGTCAACTTATCCGCCATTTTTCCATAATGGTGGTCACCTTCGGGTCTTTCCGGTCAACGTATCCGCCATTATCCGCCATTTTCCCACAATGGCGGATGATGGCGGTCACCTTCGGGTCTTTCCGGTCAACGTATCCGCCATTATCCGCCATTTACGTTGACCGGAAAGACCCGAAGGTTACCGCCATTGTGGGAAAATGGCGGATACGTTGACCGGAAAGGCCCGAAGGTGAACGCCATTGTGGGGGAAAACCCCATGACGTGGAGAGACACAGACAAGTCTGGACATGTCCATAGGGTCTACTGAAATTCGGGTCCCTTTCACTCGGATGTAATGACGTCACTTCCGGTTTATGGTGGAGGTCATGAGGATGTGTGCGCAGGAGTGTTTTCAGCCAATCAAAAGCGAGTATTTTGACCCGGTGCATTATGGGACATATCCAAGATGGCGGCGTCCGCCTTCTGGTTCAAGATGGCGGCACGTCCGGTGTCGAAAACTGGCCATTTTGTCGGAATGTGGTCATCTAGTGTCGAAAACTGGACCCTGTATGGACGTACCCGAAAAGACACGAAGGTGAGCGACATTGTGGAAAAACCCCACAGACAGGTTAGTACATGCATTCCTATGATGTTCACAGGTTACGCCCATTCACGAAGGGCCGTCACAGGGCGTAGTAGAAAAAAACGCATTTCTAACCTTATTGACCGTATGGCGCAAGCGAGTATAACAAGTGCCACGCACGGTGTATAAAACCCTACCCAGCAGGTACACTATAAAGCCACCTCTCTAACCGTTCGCTTTTCATTCCCCACCATGGCAGCGAGCGGAACAGAGCTTCCGTTATTCCAACTGACGTCCGACGTCTACCTCATCGTCAACGACGATCACCTGGAGCTGGTCCAAGACGCACCGCAGAAGGTGAAGATTTTGTTATCGCTATCAGGCTGGACTCTATTGACACGATTGTTACAGGGAAAAGACCCCGAAAGGGATTTCATGCACGTGGAAGTCGGCGTGCACATACGCACTGCTGGAGAGGATTCCCTTTTTCCCCGGTTGGAACAGAGTGGAGGTCCCTATATCACACTCTGTCCACCCTTATGGATGGCACTGAAAGATGTACTCCCCGAGGTGGATGACTTACTACACCCCGAGGTGAAAGAAGGGACTGTGGCTACCCGGAGGCTTACACCTGGCTGCACCCTATTGTTGTACCCCACACGAGTGGACCTCATCGATAGCGGACTTAGGTGTTGGTGTACGCCTGAACCCAAAGCGCACGTCTCTTTGTCACCGGAAGGATGGACTACCTTGAAACGGGTGTTGTTGGGTGACCTGCACGGTGATAGCATTCAGCTGTGTGACGACGTCTACATTTTCTGCGGTCCCTTTTTCGCTCGACTCCTCTGTCTGAACGACGGTGGTTTTACCCTGGACCCCGATCTATGGACGGCTTTGGAACAAGTAGTCCCCATTGTCGATAAGGTACTATCACTATAGGAGCCACATAACCCATCAGAATAGTACGTATCACGCACTACACCCGACGTCTAGGCGCGCATGTGTGACCTGGTCTATAAAACACGTCCCTCTGGATCCCACACCTTCATTTCTATGGTTGCAGAGCCATGACGGAGATCCAGCCCTATGCGACTCGCATTTTACAGCATGCCACCGTGGTTAATTCACTCACGGGTTACCGAGCAGTGGCCCGGTCCATGTTTGCAGATGGCGACGACAACGAGGGTCGACGGCAGATCCTGAACGAGTTCACAGAAGCGATCCTCGACAGAGTGCACTCGATGGAGAGGTGTGCCATCACTCACCACTACTGGAATATGACAGCCATCCTTGATGCTCGGTCTATGGACCACGAGCGCTCACGCCGGAACCAACGACGGCTGGTTGGCCTCACAATAGTCTGTGCCCTATTGACCCTGGCGCTGTGGCATTGCCAGTGGGACCTGACTATAAATACGAGGGTCAGACAGAGTGTGTGTCAATCAACGATCGTCATTGGATCAAGGCAGTCATCAGTCCTACGAGCCATCCTTCCCCTTACACCCCGGCGGTGTACAAGGTCGGGGACCCTGTACGGATCAGTAAAGTCAAAGGTCAATTTGAAAAAAAGTTACTTGCCCAACTGGAGCGATGAGCACTTCCTGATTAAACGGCGCCTACCCCAACAGCAGCGAGTCTATGAACTGGAAGATCTTCAAGGGAAACCGTTGCTAGGGACGTTTTACGAGATGGAATTACAGCCTGTCGTAAAAACACAGCAAGACTACTACACGTGGAGCAGATTTTGAAAACGGAACGTCGACGTGACAAACTGTTTCATTTCGTCAAATGGCAAGGCTGGCCCAGTTCCTTCAATTCCTGGGTCGCTGCCAACCAGGTGAAACGACTATAAAGCCAGACACCACTACCGTCATCCTTCATTCCAAGTTCGACCACGGTGCTATGGACAAACAGCAGCTGCCTCTGAACACAGCGTCTCCCAAAACGCGCAAAGCGCAAGTGGGCTTTGCGGTGATACTGCTAACCCTGCTGAGTGTGTTGTACGGAGGTGTGTTTTACGACGTAGCCTATGTCAGCACGCTACTTAACCAACTGAGAACACCAGCCATCAGTGAAACCAGTCTACAGATAGCACCAGTCAACTCCGTATCGAGCCCAGTCACCACCACACCCCGTGTACAAGCCACGTCGAGCTCCACACCAAGCTCCACACCTACACCAAGAACACCCACTACGTCTGAAGATCCACCGGATTTCATCTCTCACAGTGAACAGACAACGACGACCGACGTTGTACCCACCCCCATCATCACTCGCAGTGAACAAACAACGACGACCGACGTTGTACCCACCACCACCACTCCAGTTCACTCGTAAGAAATTTACAAGAGCGGGTTACCACGACAACGGATACACCTCGAACCATGGACCCTTGGCGGCAGCATCCCTTCACGTGTCTCATCGCAGGACCGACGGGTTCCGGCAAAACGCACTTCGTCCGGAAGCTCCTTCAACACGCCGACAGCATGATCACCCCACCCATTGCCCGAGGCGTGTGGTGTTATGGAGAATGGCAGGAAGCGTATGCAGCAATGCCCCACATCACGTTCGTGGAAGCCCTACCCAACCTGACCGATTTGGAACCGGACACCTTGGTGGTTTTGGATGATCTCATGGCGAAGACGGATGCGCGGGTGACCCAACTCTTTACCAAAGGCAGCCACCATCGACGGCTCAGCATCATCTACATTGTGCAGAATCTGTTCAGTAAAAACAAAGAACATCGGAACATCAGCTTAAATGCCCACTACCTGGTGGTCTTCAAAAGCCCGAGAGATACCACTCAAATGCTGCACCTGGCGAGACAGATATATCCCGGCCGCACACCGTTTGCGTTGGAAGCCTTTAAAGATGCCACAACCCCTCAGTACGGGTATATGCTCTTCGACCTCAAGCAAGCCACCCCCGACCACCTTCGACTACGGACCGGCATCTTTCCCGGAGAGACCCACCACGTGTACATACAAAAATAATGTAAACACATCCACAGTGGCGCTGGAGTGTGTGTTTGATGATGGGGATAATAAAAAGAATTAATACCACAGCATGGTTGACTTTGTCTCTGTTCTCTGAAGTAGATAAAAAGAGCAGAGTTGTGGGTTCTAGCATTAGTTGTACATGATGTCTGCGCGAGAACGGAAGCACGCTCCCACGCTCCGTGTATTGAAGACGGCCCCACCCGAGTTGGTCCGAACCATTGTACGCGGTGCGGACCCTGACCTTGTACGCTGCCTGTGCGAGATCGGGTACAACCTGTTAAAAAGGCAACATACCACTGACTCGGCTCAGAAGACCAAGTTGGCCAAGCATAAGACAGGTCTCCGAACCCTAGTCCAGAAGCGGGTCCCACAAACACAAAAGAAAAAGGTGTTACAGAAAGGCGGCTTTCTCGGGGCCATCTTAGCACCATTGGCCGCTTCCGTGTTGGGTCCAGTATTGGGTGGACTCTTCGGCCGACAATGAACAACACGAAAAAAATGGTCCTCGTCGAACCACGGTTCCTTCAAACCTCCAATCGCCCTACCCTGTCCCACCTACGGTGAAGACCATAAACACCCTCGATGAAGAGATGCAACAGATCTTACAAAGACCGGGGTTAAGCGACAGTGAGAAAGTACAACGGTACAATGAGACACTTCAACGGTACATGACGTTCATGGACCAATACAAAACCCTCTCTACCCCACCACCACCACCACCACCACCACGTGACACACCGCCGACCTCAGCACCCCCCCAACAGCCGCCATTACCAGGGGTAGCACCCACAGCCCCACAGTGGGTGGAAGACGAAGTGCTGAAGAGTGTACCTGCATCGTTCAAGAAACAAGCTGGCCTGGTATTACAACGGATGAAACAGAATCCTAACATGACTTGCAATGATAAAGGCGATAAAAGCGGTCCCCGGCACCCACATGACGTATTTAGTGAATGACCTGATGCGTAAACGCAGATCGCACACGGATCCTCGAGGATGGGAGGTCTTCCCTCAAGGCTTGAAAGACATGCATGTACCACAGGAATTGGTGGGGAACCCCCACCGCTGGGCCTTTATGCAGCGAACTCAGCAATCGCCGAGTGGCCCACTACCTTCTTGGGAATCCGAATGGGAACCGGAGTCGCCCGCCAAAACTCCACCACCACAACGGGCACCTTCTTTTCAAACCTTTAAAAAACCATCCTTGATCAGGACACCCCACATCTCCAGAGCCGTGACACATAGCAAGTCAAGGCGACGAACACGACGCCGGACACAACCGCCCAAGCCTTGGAACACCTATTAAAACCAACAGCAGCAGCAGGACAGTTCAGCCGCCATCTTTTACCTCACCCTACCCAGTAACAGTTCGCTGGATGTGTTTCCTGACAACACCGTGGCCAAGTACGTGACCCAGTTACCGCAACCGTTGCATTTACCTGGACGATGGGAATGTGGCCTCGTGGATATCCAATACCCTTACTCGTGGTACAACGCGCGAGCCAATGAAGTGTGGTACGAGGTGACCTACGAAGGAAAAGACACCCGACTCACCCTCCCCGAAGGCCAATACGATACTCCCAAGGAGTTCATGGGTGGGCTGTCAAGACTGTTGCATTATAAGGCTCTACGGGAGGTCACGAATACTTCAAAGCCCATCAAAGACTATCCCTTCAAGAATCACGTGGACTTCGATTACAAGGCACAGCTTATCGTCACCGCCAACGGGAGTGTCGTACTGAGTCGTATCCTACAGCAAATGCTGGGTTTCGATCTACGGACGTTCGCTGGTCCCACCGCCCACCAAGGCGAGATCCCGATGGATATGAAGTCGGGTATGTACGGACTCTACGTCTACTCTGACGTGGTGGACAACCACATCGTGGGCGATATCAACACACCTCTGTTACGGGTGGTGCCCATTAAAAAGTTGTATGGAGATCAAGTCACCCACGGTTTCACCCACATGCTCTACCTGCTCGTACGACAAACCCACATCAACACGATCACGGTGGATATAAGAGATGACACGGGACGACCGGCGGCATTCGAACGCGGAAAAGTGGTGCTGACACTTCATTTTCGACAAGCACGTGCTCCCCACTTTGTATAATGAAGGTGCCTTACGAGTGCGATGCACGCAGCTATATGGACTATTATGCCCAGCAGGCCGGGGGTGGCTTTCCGGTTTTTAGTGGTGCACGCATGCAACGTGGACATGGACTGGGGAACATACTCGGGAGCATCGTCAAAACGTTCCTGCCCTTGGTGACGCGTGGGGTGAAAGCAATCGGCAAACAAGCGGTACGCAGTGGACCAAGTGGCCGGTGATGTCTTGGGGGGTACGGCACCCAAAGAAGCCTTGAAACGGCGGGCCAAAGAAGCGGAGGCGTCTTGGTGGCCAAAGCACAACGCACCATAGGGAATAAAAGACCTGCCCCACCGAGACCACGCACCAGTCGACGACCGACCCAGCGACGACGCACATCGAAGACCCGGGATATCTTTTCTTAAACATGTCCTTGATCCACGCCGAGTCCTGCCCCTTCACGAACAGTGAATTTGATTTGTGGACCGTCCCGCTCACACAGACCAGTGCCGAACAACGATTATGGGTGGAGCATCTCCCGCTGTCCAGCATCAACGCAACAGGGCCCTCGAGTTCACCATCAGTAATGCGGATACGGCCTATGTGGATTTAGCTCATACATACTTGTATGTGAAAGCCAATATCGTCAATGGAGATGGCACCAGAATCGCCGACCAAGCAACGGTGGACCCGACGAATCTCTGGCTGCACTCGATGTTTCAACAGGTGGATATATTTCTCAGCGACAAACTCATCAGTGACTCGACCAACACGTACCCCTATCGAGCCTACATCGAGACGCTGTTGTCGTATGGACGAGAGGCTAAAAAATCTCAACTGACAGCCGCTTTATTCTACCAGGACAAAGCCGAGCACATGGGCGCAGAGAACGACAATACGGGATATAGCAAACGGAAGGCTTTGACCGCGAACGGCGTCGCGGTGGATCTCATAGGTCGACTGCACGCAGACATGTTCATGCAAGACCGATACCTCTTGAACAAGATCCCCATCAAAATCCGACTGATACGGGCGCCTCCGACCTTCTCCTTGGTGGCCACTAACCTAGACGGGCATGCAGCTGACTATGAGATTGTCATCGAAGACGCAGTCCTGTATGTCCGAAAAGTGAAACCGAATCCAGCCGTTCAATTGGGACACATGAAAGCCTTGGAAACAAAACCAGCCCAGTACCCTATCCGACGTGTACAAACCAAAGTGTTCTCTGTGTCTGCTGGAAATATGAGCGCCAACAAAGAAAACCTGTTCCTGGGGGAACTACCCAAGCGATTGATCCTGGCCTTTCGGCATCAGTTTTGTGGCCCTGCATGTGGATGGACAACAGGTGCCAGCCACGGCCTTAACACCGAACTTTGGGCGCGCGAATTTCATTCGAGCCTATGAGAGCCTGTTTACAGCCACCGGTCAAATCAACCAGGACGAAGGGAATTTCATCAGTCGGGAGGACTACGGGAACGGATACACGTTGTTCTGTTTCGATTTGACCACTACCTTAGAGAACGACCATCAGCTGGCCCTCGCCAAGCAAGGCAATTTACGGTTGGAAATCCACTTTCAACGAGCCCTCCGGAGCACCGTCAATGTGATCTGCTACGCCGAGTTTGACAACATCATTCAAGTGGACAAGGCGCGCAACATCCTGTGTGACTTCTCCACCTAACATGGATACAGACCAGATAACCACCGTGCTGGAGAATGACCCAGTGACACGTATGGTGTTTCAAGGGGTGTTCGCCCGAGATGTGTTCCCATTAGACCGTATGTATCCTGCTGCTTACGTTCTCAACACGGACCCGATGGATCGGCCCGGTGAACATTGGGTGGGCGTGTACTTGACAGAACAGCAGGGCGAATACTTTGACCCTTACGGCCTGCCACCCCTCCATCCCGATTTAACAGACTTCATGGATCAAGGCACAGAGACGTGGTGTTGGAACAGTCAAACGTTGCAAAGCCTGACCAGTGGCGTGTGCGGACAATATTGCTTGTTTTACCTGTACCATCGATGCCGGGAAAGACCCTTATCTACCATCGTACAGATGTTTGACGAGTACCCCAAGGCCGAGAACCGCGATGTACTCGTATATGACTGGGCCGCCCATCATTTCAATGTACAAGCCCCGTTCTGGGCTTAAGTTCTTTCAATGTACACACGCTCGCTGTTCTGTGCTTAAGTTTACAAGCCCCCTGTTCTGGGCTTCAGTTCTTTCAATGTACAAGCCCCCTGTTCTGGGCTTCAGTTCTTTCCATGTACAAGCCCCTTGTTCTGGGCTTCAGTTTTCACGTGGTTGTTCTCACGTTGTTGTTGTTCACTGAATAAAAAAATGAGATCTCACCAAAAAACCCTGTCTTGTGTGTTTTATTCATAATGCATAAATGCCCAATGTGGAGATTCAGTCAAACTGAAATCAGTCTAGGTTTGGAGCGGGCATTTCATTGAGGTGCGTGTAAAGGAAGACGGTGAGTGAAGACTCGTCCAACACGTATAGATTAAGTTTATTACTATAAGTTCTATGTATTTTTAAATATGGAAAAACCCGGATGTAAGATGAGAACCCGGATGTAAAACCACAGTACCCAGATGGAAGACGGGAAAAACCCACTGGGAAACCCGGATGTTGAGAAGAACCCGGATGTAGGCGCGGACGTAGGCGAAAGCATCCTAGTACCCGGATGGAGGCGTAGACGTGTACCTAGTACCCGTCCATTGGTTCTTTTATCGATCGCTCATTGGCTCTTTTTCTCGACCGCTGATTGGTCCAAATGGAACTGCCCATCCTTCCCAGGTTAATTTACAGTCCCCTTTTCTTTGACCTTTTGATCCGACATGCTTCCGCGCACTGCCGGTGATGACGCGCACTTCCGGAGAACCCGCGCGCGCTCGCTGCGGCCGGGGCGGGCCGGGCCGGGCCGGGCCGGGCCGGGAAAATTGGAGGTAGTGTTTGAGCATTCTGAAAAACCGGAAGTGACGTCACACACTTGCGCAGACCCACCAAACCACGTGAATGTTAGTCCAGGTGGATGCTCCCCCACCTAGGATTCACATTGATACCTCACTCGACACAATAGGCCCATGAGGGGTTCGCCTAGACCCCAAAAACGTCTATTTCCATACCCTTTGGCTACCGCGCATGCGCAGAATGACGATATTTCAACCCCACATCCACGCCATCAGATGCTCCCTCACATAGGCTTCACATGGATACCTCACACGACCCATTCGAACCGTGAATAGCCCATCTCTAACCCAAACACACCCATGCGCAGACTATTGACAACGTACGAACCATTAGTGTAGTCAAGTGCTCCTGCATGAGAGCTTCACATGGATACCTCACTCGACCCCATCGGACCATTTGTGGCCCACCTAGATCCCAAAACGTCCGCGCCGTATGGACCTATAGACCCATAGCCATGCAGTATAGGCCTATGGGCCTACCCAGGCCTCGGTGACTTTTTTCAAAAATTTCACCGTTTCGTGCCGGGACACTTCCTATCATGTTTGTCTTGACGAGACTAAGAAAACAAATCCAAACAAGCATACCGCAAATGTATAGAAGTATGTTTCCCAGTGGGACAAACATTGGACCTATACCCCCATAACCCGTATATGGGTCTATATGGGGCTATATGGTACTTTTTCAAAAAATTCACCGTTTCGTGCCGGGACACTTCCTATCACGTTTGTCTTGACGAGACTAAGAAAACAAATCCAAACAACCATACCGCAAATGTCTAGAAGTAGGTTTCCCAGTGGGGCAAACATTGGTCCTATACCCCTAGTATGGGACTATATGGGTCTCCCTGATTTTTTTCCAAAAATTTCAACGATTCGCTCCGGGACACTTCCTATCATGTTTGTCTTGACGAGACTAAGAAAACGAGACCCCACAACCTATACCGCAAATGTCGAGAAGTAGGTTTCCCAGGATGGTCCTATACCTCCCATACCCCATATATGCATTTTCCCGTAATTTAGGATAAAGTCCGTGTTCCGTATTTTTTCAGGAAAAAGTTTACATACACCCACCCTGGAACTAGGGGAAGATAACTCTATTGATAGGCAAGCCCCGTTAAGCCCGGCGACCTATATACCCCCCATACCCCATATAGGCATTTTCCCGGATTTTTCGATAAAGTCCGTGTTCCGTTTTTTTTCAGGAAAATTTTTACATGCACCCACCCATGACTGGATGCCCCTTTACATAGGCTTCACATTGATACCTCATACGACCCCATTAGACCATTAGTGGCTCCCCTAGCTCCAAAACGTCTATTTTCATACCCTTTGGCCACCGCGCATGCGCAGAATGCCGATATTTCAACCCCACACCCAGCCCACCAGATGCTACCTCAGGTATCCTTCACTTTGATACCTCATACGACTCCATAGGACCACTAGGGGCTCCCCTATATCCCAAAACGTCTATTTAGGTATTCCCCGTATACATTAACATTGGAAGTCAACCCATGGGACTACTTTCTGTCCGCGGAGGCAGACCGCATCACCACCAGACCGCATCACCGCGGAAGAATACATGCCCAGGGGCCCTTTGCCGGAACTACTTTTGACAGCGGCCATTGTGGGGAAAACCCCCAGTACATGACAAACACAGACAAGTCTGGACATGTCCAATGGTCACGCCTCATTCACCCAAACCGGAAGTGACGTCATATGCAAATTTCTGAGGTCAAAGGTCAATAGGGCTCGATTTAGCCTTTCTATACTACTATCCAGTGGGTCCTATCCAAGCCTCCAAGCATAAAGAAACCTCTGTATCCTGTATCCCAGGTAACCCCTGTCCACGTCCAATAAAATGTATTCTGCTGCCTGTGTTACTAACGCATACAAACATTTGGGTGATTATCTACATTTGTTAGCATCACTCCTCAATGCATCATAATTCACTTCATCCCACACCCACAAATACGACCAATGGCAGCGAATAACTTATCTTTAAATACAATAAATGAACATCTTAACTAGCAAGGATGAATGTATGTCTGTTTTGTCATGCGCACTAGCACTTGAAACTAGTTTAACATCGGAACCATAAAGAACATTTCATAACGCCGATAGAAAGGGAAACCCCGTAACATTATAAGAATTTAAGAGATTGGGAAACTCCGTCACCATCTTCTGGGTTATCACCTGAACGACAAAGAAATTGAGAGCTGGCACTCTGTGACTTTTTAGTTTATCATATTGGGGTATGTTTGAGCCTGTTTGCATAACCCCATGGGCAGAGGATCATGGAACAATTCAAATGGCGGCCATGTGGGCTACCACAAAAGTATGATGCTTTCGTCATTTGTCCTCAAATTATTGCTTTTGAAAGTGGACACAAACTATTTTATTTCACAAAAGATTAACATTTACTAAATTTATCATGCAGTTTTCGCGGAGAAATTACATAAATAAAATAATCGGATAATTTAACGGGAAAATCAACCCATTTTTGAAAATGACGTCATTGAAAGGGTCATCTTGATTTTTTTTTTTTTTTACATTTTCTGGTAAAGCTAGGGCCAAGGGTATGGCGTATTAAGTTTCAGCCCTCTAGCTCAAGGTGGCAAAAAAATTAATTAGGAGCGGACGGGGTGCGAAATGACCTCCGCCAGGACTGGTAAGGTCCCAAATACCCCAGGCCAGATAGGGTTAACCCCCACCCCGTTTGTATTTACATCGATTGCAATGTGACTGGTACCGTGGCTACCCCGTGCCCACATTCACTCTCGCTTTTAATATTCAGATTGTTATGGTCAAACTTTTCCAATGGAAAAAAAACATATGTTATCACTTCCGAATGATTTAATCTGATGAAGCAAATTTATCTGCCAAAGCTGATACATGTAACGACGTTCAGTTTTCTCAAATATGCTAAATCATATTCGTCTTGTATTATTGACATATCAACACCGCTAACCCAAACTAAGTAAGTAACTGGGTGAATCTGGCAAAGCGGTTGATCCGATCCAGTGATAGCGGATCTCAAGAAGGCTTAGAGGGTATGCTAACTGGCATCTTTTGTTGAAATGAAATATGATGGGCTTTCTTATAAAATCATCTACTGCAAGTCAGAAAAGAAATATTTTAAGACGGCCTATGATTCTGATTACTTCAATTATCTGGTACGTACTTTGCAGTTGAGAAGTGCCTAAATAGCGCTTTGAAGAATCTGGGACATCAAGGTCTTTCGTTTCCCCAAAAGAGGAATTCAAGTGCTACCTGACCCGAAAGACGCATTGATGAACTGGAGCGATATGCAAGAGGTGGGAAAAATTGACGACGCCTGGCGACTAAAAAGCAACCATATGACTCTACAGGAAAGCATCCCTCGGCACCTAACATTCAGACCCGAGAAAACGGTGGGTTCTCGGACGTAGCCTTAGTATCTCAGCGCTTTTATTGCAGCTGTTCATGTGGAGACAATGAACTATCCAAATGGCCCCTAGCCCCGGCTTGAGTGGAGTTAGATACGCTAGCTCGGGAGCTGTGAAGACAGATCAGCTCAAATAAGCAACTCATCTGATGTTATTAGATGAGCATCTTGGACGCCTGATGAAGTAAACGCCTCAACATGGGGTAAACCTGATAGATGCAAATACACGAATATTCGATAGTCAAACATCCGGTAAGTCAAAACTCCAAATTACAGATATCGGGACAATCGAGACTATAACAGACAGGACGTTATTGGTGTTATAGCACTGATCCGAGTTGACGAACATTAATACTGCGAAGCATTTTATATCTTCTACCAATAAAATTGTCTACGATATTAATAAATGAAAATAAGAAACCCGAAATTCTTTGAACACAAACATTTCTTTATTTCTGATCACAATGGATATCCATGCAAAATGTTAATAGAGTTGATCCATGTAGTTATTGCCACTAGAAACACCTAGAAAACTTACTATAGACAATGATGATACATGATTTATATTAAATACCCCTGAGAGCCAAGTAAAATGAGTGCGTATTTAATCAACAATGGTTCGACGATGTTATAAATTTAATATCTAAGCGAAGTTCCCGCTAAGCGAAGTTATCTAAGCGAAGATAACGCAGAAAAATCGAAACTATAACTTGAAACTGAAACGACCAGTATGGGAGCAATTCGGATATGACTGATTCATGATCGACTTCAGAATACAAGCGCCTACCTCGTCATTTAATATTCGGTTATTGTCCATTTCAGAATTACCGCATCTATTATCTAAGGAAGCGCCTCCAAATATCGTTAGGTTTTTTGTCGAGAAATCTTTGATCTTTTCTCGATATCGCAAAATTCCAAAGGTGAAATCTTTATAGAAAGAAAAAACGATATCGCGAATCAGTCGAGAAGCCTTCGAGAATTTGTTCTCAGTGGAGAAAAACGATTAACCCTATCTGGCCCGGGCTTTTTGGGACGTATCCTGAGTGGATACATTTTGAGCCTATTTGCCTGAGGGAGCGGGGGGGAGCGAAATTGCCCCCTAATTATTTTTTTACCCCTTGAGCTAGGGAGCTAAAACTTACCACACTATACCCTTGGGTCATGATCTAGCAGAAAATGTAAAAAAAATTCAAGATGGCTGCTTTGATGACGTCACAGTGACGTCATTTTCAAAACAGCATTTTTTTGGTCGACTTTTCTGGCACCCCACGTGGCCGCATTCTTGAATTTACCCATGATCCTCTGCTCGGGGGGTTATGCAAATGGGCTCAAAATGTCTCCAATATGATAAACTATAAAGTCAAGGAGTTTCAGCTCTCCATTTTTTGTAAAAAGTTTCGGAGCAGAGCATCATGGGTGAATTCAAAATGGATGACATTAGGGTATAAATGGAAAGTTCTGTTTTCGTCATTTTCATTGAAAATTAGTGCGTTTTACTTCGTAAAAGTACTCAAAAGTATTTTATCTCAAATAAAATGATTATTTGCTATTTTCGCAGGCAGTTTCGGCGAAACAAATTGCGCAAATAATAAATTGGAAAAATCGTCCCCAAAAATCGTCCACAAAATGGCTTATTTTTAGAATATGATGTCACTGTGATGTTATCATGGCCGCCATCTTGGATTTTATACATTTTTTGATAGCGCTTGAACCAGTGATATAGTGCGGCAAGTTTTAGCTTCCCAGTTACTTTTGACCGCTACTCTCTTATAGGTTGAAATGAAGTAAATGACATATCCCGCATTAAATGACCAGTTGTGTTATTATTGGATAATATCATAGCTACCTTTTATTGTGTTCCGCTTACCTAGCAAGTCTCGATTTATTCCTGAAAAAATTGTGACAGTTGCGACCCTGTGTTCTGTGCAGGACACAATCAAACGACGATACCCACGTAACCAGCTCAGACGGACGAAAAGTGTTCGCCTCAGAAGACAGTTTGCGTTCTCAAAATTTGATTCTCATGGAGTGTGGTTTGGTACATTTCACGTGAAGTGGGAGGAGTGGCAATCAACAACATCAGTATGTAGTTCCAGACTAAAGTACGAGTACGTCAGTTTATCAAGGGCAAACTTAACCTGTTTAACCTGGGATGTAATGGGACACATCAATAGTTCATTCTTACCTACAGAAAACCATCTTGTGTCTTTTTATTATTTTTATTTTCATACACATTTCATAAACAAATGTATAGTGAATGTCGAATTTGACGCTTGCTGGACTACACTATAACTTTCTGGACTATACTTTGATCAGTTTCCTGCTGTGGCGGGTTTAATTATTCAAATAAAAACATTTACAACAAGATGTTTTTGTAATACTTTGTGCTGATGTATTTTTCATATAAGGCGTTAGCCCCGGTATAGTTTGGATAGGTTATCATGCTTTTGAATGGAATATCACCGCGCCAATGTGCCCTGAATTAGCAAGAGAGATACTTTTGCTTCTCAATAAAGGAACCTCTCAAATAATTAGTAAAAAAGCGGGACTGATATCCTAAGTGCGCATTCTAATCGTGTGCACTACGGCCAATATGCCAGACACAAGATACATCGCCGTCCCGGCACATGTTACATAGAAACTCCAGCTGATGTCATCCTTGGTAAAGACCAGAAGAACCATTCCCATCAAACTGTATTCTAATCCATCCTGCATCTTGGCTCGAAATACAGCAATTCCGATCAGGTCACATACCACTGAAAATACAGTCAAAACATATTTAATTAGCATTGATTGATATTGCTAATTTAAGCAGTATCGGGAATATATGTATTGACAGTTATAATTAATTTGTGTTTATTCACAATCAACTATTTATGCCTAACAGTAATTTGTATTATAAGTAACGTTATATTTATGATTAATTACTTATTGGCACCTAGTTCGATCAAACCCTTTATTGACAATTGTTCATTATTTGTTATTAATTATTATCAATTAATTAATTAATTATTTCTATGCAGTCTTTCGCTAATTGCTCAATTCTTGCAATTGCTCAATTCGGCTTCGATTATCTGTATTTGAAATAGAATCAGTATTCCTTTAATAGTTTCAGTTAAAACAATCATTATTCATTTTCAAGTGATTTACCCTATTTGGCCATTTCGGATTTAAACGTTAAACGTTTTCTTTTAACAACAGTATTTGTTTGCACATCCTTCATATGCGCAAGCGTATGTGTATAGACCATCAAACAGTTTCTAACAACATGGAGATCATAAGTGAGGAATATAATAATAATCGGGTAATTGGGATATAAATCGAGATATTGAAACGAACATTCCTGGGGTTAGATCTCTGGAAGAATAGGTCGTCTTATTTTCATGCATTCTTAACCCTATCTAGCCTGGGCGATTTGGGGTGTGCCGCAGCCTGGGGGGGGGGGGGCGGAAAGTGCCCCCCCCCCCTTATATATTTTCGCTATCGCTAAGGCTAGAGGGCTGAAACTTACCACACTATATCTTTGGGTCAAGCTCTACCAGAAAATGTAAAAAATCCAAGATGGCCGCCATGATGACGTCACTGTGACGCCATTTTCAAAAAGAGCATTTTTTTTATTTTTGCTTTTTCTTCGCAAAAACTGCATGATAAATTAGTAAATAATAATCTGATATGAAATAAAATAAGTTGTATCCACTTTTCCGTAGAGAAAAGCAAAATTTTTGAAGAAATATGACGAAAGCATAACTTTTTCTGGTACCCCATATGGCCGCCATTTTGAATTTACCCATGATCCTCTGCTCGTGGGGTTATGACCCCAATACGATACCCTATAACGTCAAGAATGTTTCAGCTCTCCATTTTTTGGCGTTTCGGAGACATCGCAGAAAGTTTGGCAGGAGGGCATTTTTGCCCCCCCCCCTCCCCCAGGCCTGGTAGGGTTAATGGGGGAAGGGAGGGAGGGGGAACAAATCAGGGAGTGTTTTTTGGTGATGCTAAGACATATGTTTCAGAAAAATGCATAGAATCGCGTTGAATCAGCATGCTGAATTTTTGCGTAATTTTTGAAGAAATACGGCGAAAACATCACTTCTCTGGTACCCCCACATGGCCGCCATTTTGAATTTACCCATGATCCTTTGCTCGGGGGGGTCATGCAAATAGGCTCAAAATGACCCCAATATGATAATCGAAAAAGTCACGGAGTTTCAGCTCTCGATTTTTTGTCGTTGGAAAAATAGGGTGAAACATGTAGCATTATGAAGCATCTAACATGTTACCATCTCAAAATGAAACGTTAAACATGTTTCCTCTTTTTACAATGTACCTCTTCAAAAAACATTACTAGAATTTGCCACCTCAGGTGGTACCAGTTTCGACTCTGGCCAATGGACTATTTATAGTTTATCATATTGGGGTCATTTTGAGCCTAGTTGCATACCCCCATGTAAAGGATTATGGATGGATTCAAGATGGCGGCCACGTGGGATACCAGAAAAATGATGTTTTCGTGATTTTTCTTCAAAATTTCAGCTTTTTCGTGATGCAAAGTGGGAGAAACTATGTTATTTCACATCACATTTTTATTTGCTAATATATCACGCAGTTTTTGGGGAGAAATTGCATAAATATAAAATTGAAAAAATCTGACCGAAAAATCGACCACAAATTGCCGTGTTTGAAAATGACGTCACTGTGACGTCATCAAGTCGGTCACTTTGAATATTATTACATTTTCTAGTAGAGATTGACCCCAGTGTATAGTGTGGTAAATTTCAACCCCCTAGCTCAAGGGGTAAAAACATAATAAAGAGCCTTCCCAGGCCTGGGTAGGTCTCAAAACGCCCAGGCCAAATAGGGTTAAACTATTTACAGCAGAATGACTACAACAGGACTGTTCCATATCCACAACAATGAAATATAAACGCCTGATTTCAGATTGTGGCCGCAATCTCTTCAGAAACTAACCGTCGATGTGAGGGAAGGAGTCAAGAAATCTTGAGCAAATACCCTACTTACCCGTAACAAAACAAGCTGCAGCCAGGCAAAGGGCGATCATCCGAGATTTGAATTTTGCCGTGATCACGAAGAGACCGATAAGCAGGAGCGAGACTAAGGTCGCAAGGAATCCAATGACGACCATTGCCTGTACCGCCTTGAACCATCCTAGGATAGAAAATTAATTTTAAAATATTTGCCAGTTCTTTAGCATTGAAATGATATTAAGATTTCTGCTCTTTTAATGGACGACATACTACATGTACCCTTTTTCGCGTGACTGTATTACAAAAATGGACCTATTCCAAATAGGATTTGGACGAGAAGGATAGGCGGACGCACATTCATTTTACCGTCCATCTTTTAGAAACGAAAAATAACATTTATTTCTTAAACAGATCAAATAAATATCGTTCGACACCCATCCACAGATGAGTTTGAAATAGACTCGCCATTTCATTTTTTTTGCAACTGCGCAGCGTCTGCGCAGCTTTTCGTGAACTTCCTGTTTATACCAAATCCAAAGTTTTCAACATTGGAGAGATGAAGCGAGTGATGGAAAACAGTTGATATTTTGTGCAACTGTACGTTAAATCACTAAAAAATGTCACGGGCTATCACCAGATGGGCTAAAGAACAGCTCCAGATATTTAATTGCCCTGAACAAAATTTACTTCCACAGAAAAAGTAGATTTTTCGAGATATGACACACTTTCAACCTGAGCAGAATGCTGCAGTTGGCACAAATGACCTTTCGTGACCTCGACTTGTGCGCTTGCCCAGTTACCCTAGATTTGTAATGGCGATCTGGACTATTTCAATTTTACTTATAATATGACAGTAAGTAAGTTTCGATTTCAAAGATCATTACCAGTACATATATAATGGGAATAAATATTTAGTAGTATGATACCTGGAAGTGTCCGCATGTCGTTACACCCAGAAAGCACAGTTGATGATCCACATGCTTTCCACAAACCCCAGCTGAAAGACACCGAAATGTCCAGAGTATCTAAAATCTTCGCTAGCCACGAAGTGGATCCAAAGCCCACAGTGTTGATGATGAAGGAAATAACCAGTAGCACGAATAGGGCTATCGACGTTACGGGCGTTGCTCTAACGTTTTCGGGAGCCCCCATTTTAAATTATACTGATTAGAAAGAAACAACTCCACTGCTGAGGACGCTGAATATCACAAGCAAGGTCAATCTCCCCAGATTTAACCAACAATCATAGAGAGCAAACACACCAAAGGCACGGCACAGCAAACGGAAGGCAGGCCTTAATCTCTCGCCAGTTATACGTCTCGCATTGTTAAAGGTCGAGTGCATATCCAGTTCGCCTTCACTGCGATTCATTGATCTGTCATGTTTGCCACACCTATCATGACGTATAAAAGAAATCATCACGTGATATTAATACAAAGTACGTGAAATTCATACACACATTTTTGACATATCGGTATTTGTGGAGAGAACACCACAGAGATACCAAGGGCCTCGGAGCACATCTGAAAGTGTGTGGGGAGGGGGGGTTGAACTCCATTTCGGCCATGTTAAATGCTGGACTGGTGTCATCTGAGATAGGACAAATAACGTTGCTGTCTCAAAACAGTGACAAGAGCGGACATGGCAGAGTCTCATTTTAACTTCATCTAGACTATCTGTATTTCAAGTAATCACGTCCCAATGTCAACAGATGTGGACAAACTAAGAGACCAAACCGGGAGGTGTTCAAATTTTGCATGATATTGTGAACCCAAAACTAAGCACATAAGAAAAATATAGATTTTTAATGTGTCGGTTTCTCAATTCCAGAGAGAAAAAGACAAACATACTTGACAGAGGGTTATTTTCACTTGGTCTGGGTTAAGCCCCTATCTGTACTTGAAGTCATGATGTCCAAATGTCCACACATGTGGACAAACTAAAGAGACCAAACCGTGAAGCGTTAAAATTTTGCATGACGATTTTCATTCATTGTGCCCCCAAAACTAAGCACACACGAAAATGGGCATTTTTGATGCGTCCATTCAGTCCCGGGACTCAAGAGGATACATACATACTGCGATATTGATACTATATCACTTTTCAAAATAACCTTGTAATTCTCTCCAAAAAATCCCCAGTACAGTTGGTTCATGTACCGCGGTTCAATTACATTGAGACGTCAAAATATATTCGTGTTTGATGACACAAATGTCAACAATATTCGGTCATAGAGGTGTATCCGGTTTATCTTTCGGAAATTTCACTGGGCATGGAATATAAGCGACCGCCTGTTATCACTTCATAAGACATCAATGACTTTTGTGCCAGTGAACACGAATACATCATGGAGACTCCTTATGTAATTGAGCCCTGGAATATGAAGCAACGTTACTGAACTTATAATTATAAAGTTATTTCAAGTTGGTTATATTATCAATATCACAGCGTACACAGTGTTTTGTAGATTTCAGTTTGTTCTACACGCAACAAAAAGAAAAAACAATAAAACAAAATATGCTGAGTTAACTATTGATTTTGACAAGCTCCAAAGTAGGCGACTGACTAAAATGGACACACTTTAATAACGAATTACCCTGATCTCCTGAATTACCCTGATGAATTTCATTTTTCTATCCAGATAGGATGAAACCTATGATAGAAATAAAAGGCAAGAGAATTGTACATAGTGCACATACCGATATTTTCGCCACACCTATCTGAAGATCGGTACCCTAGATCGACAACACTGACCGAATGCAGTGTACATGGCCAAGGGGCAGGTGACTCGCATGTTAGCTGTTTTGGTACATGTACGACTAGCATCAGCATGGACAGAACTGCTGGAAATGAGCATGGGCCACAGATTACCTGGATGAAGTCCAGGTCAGTGCCCTGACAATAAACCCCGAGAGTGAAGTATACAAGGTAGCTGATAAGCTGAGCAGTTGAAACTGAGCCCGATACATTTCTTGGGCAAAATTCGGATAGTTGAAATGTGACAAAAAGATCAAAACGTAAAACAAAATAAAAATTGCCGGGAAAGCTAAGAATTTAAGAAAATATGCCAAAACACGTATATATATATCTCGCTTCCCGCCTGTGATTTTGAATGGTCAAGCCTTTCATATTTTTATTGTGTACATTACCCTGCCACCCCGAACAACCATACACACAGGTAACATTGTCGTTAAAAACGAGGAAACCAGCCTAAGGGTCTAAATTGCACTCAGTAGTAACAAGCCTACACAGTTCTGACATTTTGTTTCCGAATTTTCAGTTGTATTACATGTGCTGCGCCTGATCTCATCAAGTATAGTTTTGCTTCAGATCATCATCTTCACATTTTCAATTTAAATACTACACTAACGTTCCGTCATTTACCTTGGCTTAACGAATAGGGTAAACTGTTCAGACCGGGAAACGCCCTTGATGTCATATAGCCAATCAAGATAGGAGCTTGCCAACACCGAGCAGCTAGGATTTTCTTTGATGTCTGCTCGTGTGATCTCCAAATATGGCAAGTGGTGGATGTATTGATGTTAATTTCCTTCGAATAGCCAATCAGATTTGAATTTTAAAGAGGTCATACATTGCACTTCTCCTGGTATGGACCACGGAATATTTATAGGGCTATGACATCACCAGACCTGTATTCTGATCCGATAATGTGTTACGTTCAGCCAAGGCAACACGTGTAGTGTTAGACTTGGTTAAGCGAAGATGCAGATCATGGGACACTGTTCTGTTTCCGATTTACGACCATGTTAGCCTAGTTGTCGTAGATCCCTCTCAACCCCTATCTGACAACGAGAACGTGCAGTCTCTCGAATCGTCCGTGCCCCGAATTATTCCGAACCTCTATCTTCGGGACCGGTGCGGTAATGATCAGAAATATCGCCGGAGATCTCCGGAATTGGCAATCATACAGTTCAATTCGGCATGCCAGGTATCAACCGTCCCGAGCATATAGCCCAATTCGGAAAGGGCTTTATCTCCCTTGTTCCATCAGGGGCGTGCTTGATACAGAGAACTTCCGGTAAGTACCAAAGGCCGTCACAATAAGTTTTAGTAATAAAATATTCAATTTTTCTAGAAAATTAACTTCCGAATGTGCACGGATACAGGATCTATCGGTTCGCGTAGAAAATATCAGCAGAATAGTTTTTCAAACAAATATTCTGGAATAGTTTATCAATATATTATTCAAAAAAATTGCGGGTGCCTTTGGTAAACGTGAAACCGATGCGAATACTTCCCGGACGCAGTTTTTTGTACCTCTAACCCCAAAGAACGGCAGTTACTCAGGGGGAGATCAGACACTTTCCGGAAAGGGCTATAGCTACCTCTAGAACACACCTCCCCGTTTTCGTTTTGGTGAACACCTTTCTTCGCCCTTCTAGAACTCTTCCCTTACTTCGCCCTTCTAGAACTCTTCCCTATATCAGGCAACCGCCATTCCAGCGCTACCAACAATTACTAAAATGCGAGACTAAGAAGTGAATTCTCCATGTTATATCACATGTGTCAAAATCCGTAACATGCAGTGTACAAAATTGCACCGCTCCCTAAAAATACCCAACTTCAATAAAATAATAAACCATCCAGTCAGTTCAGTCTCGTTAACTGTCTATAATTATACCCAAACCCACTAAAAAACTCACTCAAATAGTCATGAGACTGATCGCTTTATTTCTCAAAAATATAATCCGCAGGCCAGCCTACCAGCTTCACGGACTCAATAAATACAATCAGCCTCATGGGACTGCTCACTTTAATTCTCAAAAATATAATCCGCAGGCCAGCCTACCAGCTACATGGCCGCAATAAATACAAAAACGTCATCCAATCCACGATTGGAACAAGCCTCCAAACTACTAGCTGTTCAGACTATAAATTGGGCTCCACATTCTCTCTCCCCTAATACTTTCAAGGCTCGTCTCTATAACTAGAACAATAATTCCGAATACACATTACATTACACAACACATTACCAACAATTTGGGTCTAGAACTCAATTTCACAGTGCTCCAAATAAGCATCCTGTACAACAAAGCAGAAAATCAAAACCTCCATTCCGTAATACGGTGGCTCATAAGTGACATTGATATTTTTTTTTGCATTATCACCTAGGTGGAAATTATTCTCACCTGGGTGGAAATTATTTTCACCTGGGTGATAATATTATCACCTGGGTGGAAATTATTCTCACCTGGGTGATAATATTATCACCTGGGTGGAAATTATTCTCACCTGGGTGGATATTATTATCACCTGGGTGGAAATTATTCTCACCTGGGTGGAAATTATTTTCACCTGGGTGGAAATTATTTTCACCTGGGTGATATTATTATCACCTGGGTGGAAATTATTCTCACCTGGGTGGATATTATTATCACCTGGGTGGAAATTATTTTCACCTGGGTGATATTATTATCACCTGAGTGGAAATTATTCTCACCTGGGTGGATATTATTATCACCTGGGTGGAAATTATTTTCACCTGGGTGATATTATTATCACCTGGGTGGAAATTATTCTCACCTGGGTGGAAATTATTTTCACCTGGGTGATAATATTATCACCTGGGTGGAAATTATTCTCACCTGGGTGGATATTATTATCACCTGGGTGGAAATTATTTTCACCTGGATGATATTATTATCACCTGGGTGGAAATTATTCTCACCTGGGTGGATATTATTATCACCTGGGTGGAAATTATTCTCACCTGGGTGGATATTATTATCACCTGGGTGGAAATTATTCTCACCTGGGTGAAAATCATTATATATTTTCATTTTATTGTATTAATATTATAGTCAATTTGGCCACAGATTGCCCGTATGTACATGTACATGACGTACTGTCACTATGGGTGCACTCCACACTAGGTCACGGTTTCGCACAAATGGCCCTAATTTCAGATGAAGGAAGGTCGCCTGTTTTTGACAGCATGGTAATTCTTCTTCCCTTTCTACTAACTGAAATCTATAGTATCACCCCGCTGGACGTAACCATTTCTTCAAACGAAGATATAAGATTTGCTTGCTGCATTTGCGTACACTTCGCCATCCATAAGATGGCTTGCGAATCGTGTGTCTCCATTATCGCGGAGCGATATCCGGTGTTCATGGGCGTCGCTAGGATTTTTCAAATGGGGGTCGATTATCATAGCACTTTAGGCGAGGGTCCAGGGGCCGCCTAGGCCCCGGAAGGTCCGGGGTCCTAGATCATCGGAGATGGGTTCTAAGCGTTTTCCAGGAATTAAATCTGAACATAATGCATGCAGATTTAGGGTTACATTATACAGCTCTGAGACCTTAGATGGCCTGAGATGCATTCTGAGCGATTTCCAATAATTAAACTAACATGTCATCTGGGGTCCTAGATAGCCGGAGATGCGTTCTAAACGTTTTTCCGGAAATAAAAATGATCATACTGCATGCACATTTATGATTCTATTTTCACGATTTTTTTTCTCGCAATTATAAGCATGCATCGATATTGAAAACATCGCACCTCATGCCTTCATCCATTTGACGTTCTAGTTATATTTAAAACCTACAAAACGATGACTTATAGTTCTTGGGAGGGAAACCAATATGCCTACAGATACGATTCATTCACACACAGTTAAAACAAGGAAATCCTCACAGCCCAAACAGGCGAGGGTCCACGAGCCGTTTAGGCCCCGGAAGCTCCGAAGTTTCAGATCTCCAGAGACGCGTTCTAAGAGTTTTCCCAGAAATAAATTCGAACGTAATGTATGCAGATTTATGGTTCTATTTTCACGTATGTTTCGCATTTATAAGCACTCATCGATATTGGAAAAATCATACTTCATGCCAGAATCCATTTGACTGTTTAGTTATATTTATCACATAAAAAGAACACATAAAAAACCTATGACCTTTACATGATGGAACATTAGAACCAATATGATAGCGATTCATTTACACAAAGCTAACATGAGCGATCGTCACAGCCTGACAGGCGAGGGTCCAGGGGCCGCCTAGGCCCCGTAAGCTCCAGGGTCTCCGGTTGCCGGAGATGCGTTTTACCCGTTTTCCCGGAAACAAATCTGAACACAATGTATATAGATCTACGGTTCTATTTTCACATTTGTTTCGCATAAACCCGCATCGATATTGAAGAATATGCCGGACTCCATTTGACTTCCTGGTTTGACACAAACAAAACGGGCCTTTTACACACCACTACACGTCTTGGCACTCTATCTGTAATTTTTATGTTTTTTTTTTATTTTATGTTTTTATGCTTTTTTTATTTTGTTTTTGTTTTCTCTGTTTTTGTTTTTTGTTTTTTCTTTTGCTTTTTCTTCTGTTTTTTTTTTGGCGCCGCCAAGGGGGGCGGGTCGTTGGCACCGGACGACCCCCCCCCCCTTCCTAACGACGCCCCTGGTGTTTTACCGGATTCTGTTCGGCCTTCATCCGGCGGTGAACAGACTCGAGAAATCTGATAAATTACACGTATTCATACCACTTCTGGAACAGATATTGCCTGAGCTTACAAAATATATAGGTATGAATAACTTTCGTATCATACAAGAGGTGTGGTGGATCTGAAATGTTGAACAAGTAGTTCATCACATGACTCGAAAATGGCGAGTTACGTTGGGGTTACGTCGGTAGACTTTAGCTGATTGGCTGACGAAGTCACGTGGTATTGCTTTATGGAAATTCCCTCCTGCAATTGCCGAAAGTAGGCTGAACATGGATACACACGATCCCAGGGTCAGTCTTACCGCGTATAGATGACCTAGATGGTTACAGGTTGTTGCTTGCTGGTCTCAACTACGCGACACTATGGAGTTAATCCTTTCCGGAATTGAATATCAGGCAGGCCAAAATCCTCACTTTTTCGGGAAACGAAAATGATCGATCCTTTATGGCGATAAAATTTTACAAAAAACGAGTAGGTCGACCCCCTGTTTTTTTCGCCATTTTAAATTGTCCTTTGGACGGGAAACACTTTAACATACATACAAAGAAAATCATTTCGTACGTTTTCTCTGGGTTGCGGGTAGAATTCGACCCATTTTCATATATTTTAAGGAGTTTTTCAGAAAAGTTGAAGAAGGTTTAAGAAGGATTGCATGTCTTTTGTTTTCAATATCAATAGCTCACTTGCCTCCTGGAATAATGGCATGAGTGTGCCCATGTGGAAAATATATAATTTTACAGGGGTTTTCTTAAAGATTTCACATATATTTAAGGCCGAAGACCCGAACCCATGTCTATTTTTAACCGCACATCATTTAGGTGTGGAATGCACCCTATACCAGCGCCGTTCACTCCGTTGTTTCATGCGAACTCCTTCTACCCAGGTGAGAATAATTTCCACCCAGGTGATAATAATATCCACCCAGGTGAGAATAATTTCCACCCAGGTGAGAATAATATCACCCAGGTGAAAATAATTTCCACCCGGGTGAAAATAATTTCCACCCAGGTGAGAATAATTTCCACCCAGGTGATAATAATATCACCCAGGGGAAAATAATTTCCACCCAGGTGATAATCATATCCACCCAGGCGATAATAATTTCCACCCAGGTGAGAATAATTTCCACCCAGGTGATAATAATTTCCACCCAGGTGAGAATAATTTCCACCCAGGTGATAATAATATCACCCGGGTGAAAATAATTTCCACCCAGGTGAAAATAATTTCCACCCAGGTGAGAATAATTTCCACCCAGATGATAATAATATCACCCAGGTGAAAATAATTTCCACCCAGGTGAAAATAATTTCCACCCAGGTGAGAATAATTTCCACCCAGGTGAGAATAATTTCCACCTAGGTGATAATGCAAAAAAAAAAATTCATTATTAAAAAAAAGTCAATGTCACTTATGAGCCACCGTACCACAATGCTTAAAATAACATCATGTACAACAAAACCAAATCTTCTCCGCAAATAAGATAATACAAGCGTCTAGTCCGTCATTCATAATTCAGCCGTCGTCCATTAAAGAATATCCGCGTCCATAATTCCCACACTGTTCATTCCCCAAGATGCCCTAGTCAACCGAATGGGCAGTCAACCCAATGAGACTCCTAAAAATGGCTCAAGTGGCTGGGTAACATAGTTGCGGTGGTCGGAAGGGCCGCAATGGCCAAGGGCGAGGGAACCTCTTATTTATCCCTTCCTTTACTTCCTACCAGCATCCGGCAAAGTCCCCCCCCCCCCCCAACTGAATCAACATTAAACGTCCTACATGTGACTGTCTGAAAATTCAACTCTCCCTGATCATATCGTGATGAGCTCACGTAAGTCGAGGCTTCCGAGATTGGTGGACTTGTATCGTCACGCGGACACCGCCCCCGTCAGATTTCTCCACCATTTCATCCCCTCCCGATCCATCTCTATTTCCCTTACTGAATACTGTAAGTTTCCCAGAATATTTCAATTTTTTTTTCTCTCTTCTGAGAATCAAGGAAAACAAGAACATCCAACGCCATCTTACTAAAAATATCAACATCAGTTCAAACATAATCACACAGAAAACAAAACACAAAGAACAACCTTGAAAATACAAACTAGACAACTTGGGCCCAAGACAAGACTTCAAAATGACAATCTATCCAACACCACATTGAGGACGATGTCGTAACGGTCCACCAATCACGGACCAAAGTGGGAATATAACTCGTGGCGCACAACCTGGTGCTCCCTGGGAGCTGCCGGCATTTCTAGCAGTTATGCAGGCTGCTCCCCGGGAAACCGGGGATGCACACCACATATGGAATCCACCACACCAGGCCAGCCGTCCTGTGGATCACAGAGCAATATACATGTTGCAACTGGTCTGATGGCCAACAGTGTCTCTGAAACCAGCGTCCGTTGTCATATCTTTTCACCATTTAACTAAGGTCGGACACCTGGCGATTCAAAAATGTCCTACCTCAGTTAAAAGACAGAAGCCGGACATTCGTAGCCACCGGACACCCCCAGACTCCACACCACACATCCACTCCCACCAGTTCAGTCATCCCGTAGACCGCAGACTGATGAACACTCAGAAATGTTCAGGGAATAATCCCGAACATCCCCGAGAGGGCTGGCTGCAACAATTGTTGCCGTCGACGGAACGTGTCGATCCGGAGGAGGTACATGTAGGCCTGGACCTTAAGGGCCACAAAACCTTCCAAGGAGCACCAGTGTCATGCGGAACCTCTAAAGACATCCCGCCACCGGCGATCCAACTCGACCCTATTATCTAATTGACTCAATCGGCACCCATGAACACACACCCCTCCACCCAATTGACCCAACTGTTGACTCTGTGCAACTATCTCATTGGGCGTCTATTTTTTTCACCTGGCTCTCTAGCCTATAGATCGGCTATATGCCTGGCACTAAGCTATTAAAATCGCCTACATAAAATCTTTAGGGCTAACCAATCTGCCCTATTCCTACAAGGCTACCACACGTACATCTCGACTACAATTTTTTGCAGTGCTTCCTCTATTACCATTGACACCTCAACGGGCCTCAAATTTGCCATGTCAATCAACGTGGAAAGATATATATGGTACATGCAAACAAATCAACAAAAAAAGAATACCCAATCACAATCCAGTCAAATAAATTCAACGACTCTCAGTGATTTTCAATTTCAGAAACGCGCTGAAGTAAACAGAAGTCCAAAGTAGAATGCCATACGGTTCGTTCAAACAGTTCAAAAGAAATATAGACTACCAATCACAATCTAATCAAATAGATTTAAAGACTCTGAGTTTTCATTTCAGAAACTCGCCGAAACAAATGAAAGACAGTCCAAAGTCGAATGACCTACGGTATTGCAAACAAGTCAAAAGAAATCAAGAATACCAATCACAATCTATCAAATAAATTTAAAAACTCTCAGTGACTTACCATTTCAGAAACTCACTGAAATGAATGAAAACAACCCACATATTTTGTCCCCTACAAAACACCAAATTTGACACCAAAACAATATATAATAGTGTCAATTCCTCACACTCAGCGAGTTTCCACTCCAGAAAATCACTAAAACAAACAAAAACAATTAAAAAAAAACAGTCAACAACAGTGTTTCCAAATTTGACACCAAAAATAACCCGCAGTTTCAACTTCTCAGACACAGGAAATGGAAAGTATTTAAACATGTGCATTGCTCGAGTTCAAAATGATGAACCACTTTCATGAACCAAATGCACACGCATTACAGCAGTCAACGCGCTCCAGTGTGCCTATTCAGCTATAACCATTACCAGAAAAGAAAAAGAACAAGGCCCGGCTACAAAACAAGTGCATCACGCGTCACCGCAGTGAATGCGTTGTTGCAACTTCCCTGATAATCTTGCACTATTTCATTTTTACAATTAATTATAAATAGGGCACTAAAATACCCAGGATGCATTCAGGAGATAAAAAAATCAATTGTCAATTGTGCCCGAAAACCAAAGCCAGGCCACCGGTGTTCAAACTAAATAAACAGTCAATCAACACTGTCTCCCGTGCCTGGAGGAATGCAACACAGAATACAAACTGGATTTTAGATTGGACCACATCGAGGAGTTCAAATACAACCAGGAAAAAGTTGAGATGGTAAACTGTGTTAAAATTTTAACTCACTCGCTCATTCAAAATACAAAAACATAAGTTAATTATCGGAAGGCCATGATTGAGCTCAAATAATTTAGGACAGCTTCAAATTTAGCCTAGCCAAAGTCAAATCCCGATAGGACCCTATATCGGAAACTGACCTGTAACCAAACCAGTCTATAAAGCCAATTTCCACACCTGAGAAAATCTACAACCTGAATGTCTTTTGTTTCAAGGAACTAGTACTATCCCCCTCACTTCCAAAATAATTCTAAATGTGCAACCAAAGCAAACAACCAACATGTGTTGAGATGCTTCTCTAAACACTCCAGCAGTCCCATAGTGTTCAACACATGAACAACCTTCAGTCTACCATTCAGACCCCTCACGGATGAACATAGGCACGTTCCCATTCAATTAAATTTCAAACAGTAGCATAATTTCCTGAACTGATCCAAAAGAAGGGAGAAAACAAAAACAGGAAATACATGTCATTAACTCAATTCGAAAGGATTGGGGGAAGTCTGTTACTATTATCACACTGCCAACGCCATTGTATCGCCATGAATGTGGGCTCCATGATTGACAATGCCCGAAACTATCAACTGGGAAATCAAAATCACGAATTGGACGACCAAAATGCAGGCAAAATACATCTGGATTAATCCAGAAAATCGACCCGATGAGCGATTTTTTTAGCCGACAAGTTGACAGCCGACAAATTCAACTATCACAAACACCACGCCAAATGCATGTCTTAAACTCAATTCGAAAGGATTGAGGGAAGTCTGGTTACTATTATCGCACTGACAACACCATGGTATCGCCGTGAATGTGGACCCCATGAATGACAATGCCCCAAACTATCAACGGAGCAAAAATAAAATTGCACAAATTAGGGACCAACTGTTCAAAAAATATCTTGAAACATAAAGAAAAAACGTGTTTCCGTTTTATCAGGACGCGAAAAACGTTAGCAGATAAAAAAGTCTACCGTTCTCAAATTAAATTGAGCCGCGAATAATCGGAGCATTTACTATTAACCCACAATTGTATTCCCCACACACTCCCCACAAACGCCGGTATCAACTTTACTTCAAAATTTTCTATCATACATTAACACTATCACATAGCAAATCTCTCACACAAAAATCCATCCACATAGCGGGAATATATCACACAAAAGTCAACCACAAAAACAAAGCACTATAGACACATCACACAGCAACACCTGGAGCGACAACGGAGCAGGACCTGCTTAAACATTCAAATTCTGCAAAAGACTAGCTCTATATGATAACACGGCACAACTAGTTGAACATTGTATAGCCCTACCGGGCTCAAATAGCATTCAATACAACTGAGTCAATTTGTCCAGCTTTTACCAATCTATTGGTCATGAACGGTCAACATGCTACTACCAATAACATGCCGCGTTTATCATAGGACAATAATACGTATACTGTATATACGGCGACGCCAAGTTCAATAAATGAATAGAATAATACACTATTTCCAAAACATGTTGGCTAATTCAACTGGTTATGTACCAGAAATATATTTAGTAGCATGGACCAAATCTCTCCCTAAAAGAGAGGCCAAACGATCAAAAATCACATCACACAAACCTATATATGTTGTCGACAGTGCCAAATTATACCGCTTAGGCCTTACTGATAACACAGCACGCCCGCTACAGGGAAATAATATTGTATATACGGCGACGCCAAGTTTAATGAGTAAATGCGATAGAGAAATCTCCAAGAAATGTTGACAAGTTCAGCTGGCTATATACCAGAAATATATTTAATAGCACGGACCGGACTAAACACAGTTTCCCAACGAAGAAAGGCGAAACAGTCAACCGCGATATCAAACAAGCCTGTGTGTTCTCAATATTACCAAATTTACTACTGCCTGGGCCGCCAACCAGCCGGACAAAGGAAAACCTGTTCTGAACTACCTTCTTCAATCAACAGCCTGCGAGCCGTGAAATATTTTATACAGAATTGTCTACTAGAATAGCCCACATGCTTAATTATATTTGCTATGGTATTCTCTGTTGGGATAGTTTAAATGTTATTTGAAATAACTATCGACAGGAGAATGGTGGTCACTTTGTAGATTTTAGTTTGTTATACAAGCGTATAGTCCGTCATTCATAATTCAGCCGTCGTCCATTAAAGAATATCCGCGTCCATAATCCAAAGACCTATTCCTTATCCATATAACAGTATTAGCACCAAATTCAAAAAGACAATCATAGTATACATATACATTGGCTAGTTTCCTGCAAGAGAGAAGCGGTCAACAGGTTTCAATGATGCCGACAAGACATCATGATGTTTCAAGAATATAAAATCCGTATCGCTGATCAGTATTCTTAATCCATAATAATCGTTGTAAAGTCGTTATCTAGAGAATGATGTGTCTATGGGGATCTTGAAGTACATGTGTTCATACGGCCCCTAGCCCCGGGTTAAGCGGAATTAGACACAAAGTTACGAAACGTAGCTCCATATAGTCCGTGAGCTTGCACCCCTCCCCCCTCCACCACTCTCCGAAACTATGATTTTTTAGTACTTTGGAATGTGCCGAAGAAGAAAATATATGTTAACAAAGGAGAAATTGAGATGAACTGGCAGAGAAGTTAAAATTGCGCCTAACGCCTTTATTTTGCGTTTACGGTAAGGGGGTGGGGTCGCCAAAATGTTCCTAACTTTTTTATTTGTTGTCCACTTGATTGAAATGAGTTATCCTGTTATTCAACATGAACCGGGGAATCAGGTCAAAACAGCAAACGTTCTAATATTTCAGCCACGCAATTTTCGACGTTTTCTCTAATTTGCAGTGTTTTCATGTGGCCGTTTGAATTGTTCTTGTCACTTGAAACTTAATTTCCATCCTTTTCGTATGGAACTGGTTGCAGTTTCTTGAGAATGAATAAAAAAAGTCAGAGATAAATTTTGAAAAAATCGAAAATGAATCTTAGAGGATGACAAGAAAAGAGGGAAAATGCGAAAGTGAAATCTTGAATATTAGAGAAAGGCAGAAAGTTAGAAAGATCAATGCATGGCCCTAACAGCCACCGTACTCTTGCTAATTCAGGGCACATTGGCGCCGAGAAATTTTTTTGTTATTTCATTCAACATCATGATAACCTATCCAAACTATACAGGGGCTAGCTAACGCCTTATATAAAAAATACATAAGTACAAAGTATTACAAAAACAGCTTGTTGTAAATGTTTTGATTTCAATAATTAAACCTGCTACAGCATAGGACTGGTCAAAGTATAGTTCAGAAAGTTATATAGCAAGCGTCAAATTCGACATTCAATGTTCAGCCGTCGTCCATAGTCAAATTTGAGTATGAAATTTGTATGAAATAAAAATAATTAAAAGACACAAGATGGTTTCCTACAAAAGAATAGCGGTCAAAAATTTGCAATGATGTCAGCCAGTCACGGGCCATTAGTCCTTACCCGAAAAAAATCATTTTTCGAAGTGTATATATCAGTCACGCTTCTGAGCTATATGTAAACATCGAGAGTCAGTTATAGATTTATCTATCCATCGAGCTCCACTCAGTTTCATCCTATGGTGACGTGGTTTTAGCCCCATGTTTTGAAAAGATCGTGACACGCTGGTCCAAAGCACCAAACTTGGCACATAGAACACTTGGGGCATGTAGAACAACATCAGAAGGGATGCTCCTTGATCTCGGCACTGTGATGCCTTCTGGCCTCCAAAAGTTCATCTGAGGGCAATATTGTTATTCGAAGAATAGTCAGCCTCCCAACAGCTTCGTTATTTTTATTATCTTTGTGCTGGGAAGCTGAAACTTGGCAGACTGTATCATTTGTTCAAGCGCCTTCAGGAAATGTCACAAAATCCAAGATGGCGGCCATGATGTCATCACAATGACATGAGATTCCAAAATATTTTGTGGAAAAAATTTTGGGCCGATTTTTTCGATTTTCTATTTGTGCACTTTGTTTCGCTAAAACTGCCTGGCAGATTAGTAAATAATCATTTTATTTGAGATAAAATATTTGTTCTGAGCAGAACACATTAATTTTGAAGGAATACGACGAAAACAGAACTTTCCTCTTACACCCTAATGTCATCCATTTTGAATTCACCCATGATGCTCTACTCCGAGTATTATGCTACGGGCTCAAAATAACCTCAACATCATAGGCTATAACTGTGCTAAGTTACAGCTCTCAACAATTCTTTATAATGGAGCAACAGGGAAAAGTTCTCTGGGAAAGGAGTGGGGTGGCTGAAACCACCTAAGCTAAATAGGCTTACATGATCGCGTGTCTTAAATGAAACGATCGCTCCTTATCCATGTAAAAGTTGACGATTCAGCTTTTCATCTCGTAAAATGGGGAAATAAGATGGAAATACTCAGGTTAGTGTTTTTGCTTATTCTTGCATTTACCAGATTTACCCAATGTTGAGGCGTTTACGTCATCAGACGTCCTCTTATCTATTAACATCCGATAAGTTATTTGTTTGAGCTGATCTAGCTGAATAGATCTCTTTCCAAAGAACTTTTCTCTGGTTCTCGCAACCTTTTACAGCTAGCACGTTGTGTCTTTATAAGAAATCATATTAGGGTCATTTAATTCGCGGAAAAATCCTCAAGAGTGAATTCTGAATTGATGACACGAAGGTATAGCTGGAAAATTTAGTGTGTTTTTTTTTATTTTCTTCAAACTTTATGTATTTTTCTATGTAAAAGTGTACAATAATATTTTATATTACAACAGCTGATTATTTACTAATTTACAAGGCAATTTAGGCGAAGAAAATTACACAAGTGAAAAGTTTGAAAAATCGATCCGAAAAATCGTCAAAAAATGACTTTTTTTTATAATATGACGTCACTGGGATATAATCATAGAGGCCATCTTTAATTTTGTTACATTTTCTGGTAGCATTTGAATCAAAGATATAGTGTGGCAAGTTTCAGCCTCCTAACCTCAGGGATAAAGACAATAATGAAGCTATTGGGAAGCTAACTATCTTTCCAATGATAATATTTCCCCTTAGATGCCCTTTTGGGAACCAGGCTATCACACAGTCCAAATCAATGATCTTGTTTTGTATGCCTAATTGATGGATGCGTCAAGTTTGGTGCTTTGGACCAGCGTGTCACGATCTTTTTGCTAAGCTACTTCACTACTAAAGTTGAGCATGCTAACCTTGATAAAACTACGACGTCTGTAACCCCTGTAGTTGTCTGTAGAGAGTCCCGTTTCCGGTGGCACAATCGACTCAAAAGTAAATGCCCGTTTAGTTTATTATCTCATTATATTTAATAATCTGGTTGTACCAGTGCGCGGATTTTTGACCCGTAGTATATTAATATATTTTTTTCTAATTGATCATGTTGTATATGCATCTACATTTTAATGTATTCATTGTGGATATTTGTTTAATTATCTAGTTGTACACTTGTCTGACATTTCGACCCCTAATATAGAGACGATATTGATTTCTCTATCGATGTGCAGAATGCGCAAATATTTGTTTGCAGTTTTTAGGTCACATTGTGACTTCACAGTGACGTCATCCAATCGAAATAATAGTATTTATTGGTATATTTTTATGTAATGTTTTTGTTGTAATTTCAATGTTATCAAATAATAATATAATCTGATCGTGTATTCCAAACTGATCGTTCGACAACCTATTATAATTTATTGCATGTTTTGGTCACTTTGGACTCAAATGAGGTAATCTATAATAATTTGTAATACATGTGATCAAGTTGTGACTTCCCAGTGAGGACATAATATCGAGGGGGGCACTTCTCCCCACCCTGTTCGTTTTTTTTTGCTCCTGAAATTGGGAGCTGAAAATCCGTGACTTTGTAGATTATCATATCATATCATTTTTAGCCTATTTGCATGACCCCCTGTGCAGAGTATTATGGGTAATTTCAAAACGGCGGCCATGTGGGATACCAGAAAAATGATGCTTCGACAGATTTTTCCAATTTTTTTTTTGGCTTTTGTGCATGGAAAAGTGAGTAAAAAATATTTATTTCATATGAGATTATTATTTACTAATTTATCATGCAGAATTTAAGATATTTATATTTGTTCGCTGTAAATCTGCATGTTACGAAGATATTTGAATTAAAAAAAGACATGTATTTAAAAAATAAGTGTTTTTTTAAATAGCTATTTTCAAAAAAAATATTCAACTTATCGTAACTTTCATCATCATTTCCTGTAGAAGCCAACTCCAACAGGAATTCGGTGTCTCAGTTTTGTCTATTTTGGTATAGTTCTTATTCTGTTGGCATTTAATTCAACTTCAATGTTTAAAACTGTGAGTTGTACGATTTTGTAAATAAATATTCCATTAAATGTCAAAAGAATGAAAACTAGATTGATAAAACCGAGACACAGATTTCCCATTGGAGTTTTCGTCTACATGAATTGATGATGTAAGATAAGATAAGTTGAATTCTTTAAAAGACAACCTTTATCAAATTCAAATAAAATTTTAAATTATTTTCAATTTAAATCGGAATATCTTAACAACCTAAAGGTTTACAGTGAAGAACTTTCAAAATCCTTAAGAAATGCGCTTTCAACCAATATAAACATTACCATAGCTATATGGCTTACGTTCATCTGTATATAGACAAATTCTAGTGGGTGTGTAAAGGTGTCTCTACACGAGAGCTCACTATCCTTAAACAAGAGTTCCGTGGTTTTACTTTGCACGAAGTGCAGGTCACTCACTTTTCGTTCCTTTCTTGTCAATAAGTTTACGTTCCAGTCACTGTATCGATGTCCATCCTAACGATGACAGCGAATATATATCGAAGCAGTTAAGCCATAGTTTTGCTGAACGATGCAAAAACCACTAAACGTTTAGTTATCTGAAATATTGTCTTTGTCTTAAAGCTGCAAAGCCATCACAAATCCACTGTGGGGTTCCAGGCTCAACTGAAGCGTTATCCATTTCTTCCTGGATACGCCAATTAACACTTTCCCCAAGTCACCTCCAGAAAAAAGAGTGGAGACCAAGCATCCTTATTCTAAGTTACCTGCCTTTAGTTATGTCCCCATAATATTTTTGTTCCAAAATCGGTAAGCGAAGCATTCAACCTGCAGCGAGAGCGTTTCTGTCAAGATATGCACCATCCCCGAGATCAGACACGTCACATCCAGATCTCAGCGAAAATTAACATAATTCATCGTCGAAACCGGCGATAAATCATAGAAACCTATAAAACATTGACCAATCAAATCATCATCAGTTTGACTGGTTATATGGGACAGGACAACTGATTAAGCTGGCGAAAAATCATTGTGATCATCTTCGTTATTGATACCAATGATTTTTTGTTATCACTATTTTTTTCGGCAAATAAACACCATTATGAAAACGGGGCATGATGTCGATGATTTCTTGGCATTTCTTCATAGCAGCTTCTTCACATCTTCGCATATCAAAGTCGAACACTACACGTGTTGTCTTGGCTGAACATTACACATTTTCTGATCAGAATACGGCTTTGGTGATGGTTCAGCTCTATAAATATTCCGTGGTCCATATTAGGAGAAGGGCAACAGTATGACCTTTATAAAATTTATATTTTATTGACTATTCGAAGGAAATGAACATCAATTAAACCGGCTCTCACCATATTTGGAAATCACACAGCCAGACATAAAAGAAAATCGTCGCTGTACGGTGTTGGTAAGCTCATATGTGGACTGGCTATCTGATATCACATGCGTTTATAGTTTGAACAGTTTACCCTATTCATTAGGTCAAGGTTGCTAGATTGCGAGAATGGGTCGTTTTGTTGCATTCTCGGGTTTGCGTTGTCGTGAAAAATCGACAGAGTGAGAACGCGAGAACGCGACAATTGATTCTCGCCTTCTGGTGCTAGTGTGCATTACAAAACAGACATCCCTGCCAGCTAAGACGTTCAGTTATTGTATTTAGAGATAAATTTTCCCGGTCATTGGAGATATTTATGGGTGTGTCATAGAGTGAATTATGGGGCATTGAGGAGTGAGGCTAACAAATATAGACAATCACCCAAGTGGTTTAGTAACACATGTAGCAGAATAAATTTTGTTGGACGTGGGCAGGGGTTACCTGGGATACAGGATATGAGTTTCGTTGTACTTGGAGGTTTGGATAGGACCCTCTGGATACTTTAATACTAGGCCCGACTGTAGCTGTCCACAAATTTCTGGAGCACATCGGTGTACCCCCGTGTATTATTCCGGCTTTTGGTTTCCCTGGTGTGAAATAAAACATCCTTCAGGAATTCAAAGGTTATGAAAACTTTTGTAATCTTCTGATAATGAACTGCAATTAGATGTCTTCGGCTTTTATCAAGACTAGGCCCTGCAATCGGCGTTCTCTGGTAGCCGGTTCCATTTGTTTATGAAAAAAACAAATCACCAATAATCAACCCATAACTACATATTTTGTAGTATTGCTGAAACCGTACGCTCTCTGCATTCTGACAAACCACCGATAGAAAACTAGCAATCATTCCAGCAACGTTCTGATACCCCGATGAGGTCAAATGCATATTAGCGACATCACTCACTATCAAACGGATAGAGCATATCTGCGCTTTATCGGAACAATTCATTAAACAAATTGTTTCCAAATACTAGAAAACAGCCTGTACAAAGAATGCCTGACGCCGGTCAGGAACAACCCCCGACCAAAATCAGTCATAATAGGGAGGAAACCTGCCCCCAACCCATTGCCGCCCAGCATAATCTATGGGGGTAGTGCGGTTACTCATTTAAGCAAATATCATGTACGACAAACACCATACTACAATCAGTCAGCAATATATATATATATAAACAATACTTCAAGACATAATGAAATAAACCATATTCAAGTATTAACACACAAAAATTCAAACCAATATTCTCCATCAATTTATAACTATCAGATATCATTGCCATGAACATATCACATGCATATATTAATTCCGTTAAAAAATTTCCAGCACAGTCCCAGTCAGTCCTGCTGAAGGAAAACTTCCTGACAATTACAACACATATAAGGGAAGTGGGAAGAGGTGCCGACATACTGGCAGAGCCACATGACTTCACAGTATAGTCTTCCGGTAAACCTATTATACAGCGCATACCAAGAATCTAACGATTCGTGATATGTGTTGTATCTCAGGTACGCTTTTATTGTATCTGTTCATGTGGCAAGTTGGATGATATGACCACACGGCCCCTAGCACCGGCATAAGTACTCCTTAGTTTAATACATATCCCAGGGCGGGAAACACCGCCCTGAAGTTAAGTAAAATTGTTAAACAAAACGATTAATTACATAAACACATTACACCAACGAGAGAAATCAATTTCTCTCTAATTCATGATTCAACCGAGAGAAATAACATATACCGTCGGGGATGGAAGCCCGGTAGATGATAGGCACCCCACTTTCTGTGGTAGGCCTCTGGGGAATGTAATACCAGATGTCCAACCCCTTCTCGCAACGCCTCGTGATGACTGAAGCCGACCCCGGTGCCAAGCCAGCGGATCTTGCAAGGCCGCTTTGACTGCCAACACGTCATCGACTATTACGTCGTCCACATCCGGTACCGTATGTTCAAAGGCGGTTCATAGATCGTGGCTCCATTCAGCCGAGCCAATTCAGCCGAGCCCATTGTGCAAGAAGGAACCGCAGCGGACGATGAGTTTGCAATTCCGTTCAGCACTGAATTAAACGCAAAATTAAAAGGTAGTGGAAAGCGATGCCGACGTACTGACAAAAACTTATATGACCCCCCACAGACAAGTATACTGACTACATATTTCTAAACAAAAACATCCCAAGAACCAAAATTGATCCTTGAGATAATTTGTGTCCCAGCCAACCTTTTATTGTAACTGATCATGTGGACATATTGAATGACCCTGAGCGGTAATGGTGACCTATGTGACCGACAAAAAAAAGTGGCCCAAACGCAGGAATGTTTATCGAAAGCAAGTTCGTATTCTGAACAAATACCTTTGGGACAGCCGAATGGAAGTCAACTGAGGTTTTAATGGGTCACTATCGCACACATCTGCACATGTTTTCGAGGATCTCGTAGCACTTATCATATACATGCACGTGAGAAAAACTATGGGATCCATGCTCAATACCATTGATGTCCACAAATGAACGACTGGCCGGAGTGTAGGACTTTTTCAGCGTCCTGAGATGCGTACCTCACAATCCACATCTGTACATTGCATTTTGACGATTTTTCTGATTGTCAGTGGAGTGAATAGCCAATCCACGGCCTCAATTGGTAGCGTAAAATCCCACTTCATGACCCGTATCCAATGTAGTCACGTGACCCCAATATCACAGATCACACACTTAGGCAACCCGGACAACGCCCTGACTGCGCCGGTGCGCCTACCTCAATCTTAGTTTACCCATGTGCTATAATAGCATCGGCTCATCTAAAACACAGCCTTAATCAAGGAGATCATGGGGTGTAAAAGTGCAATTTTTTATTTTGATTTTCTGTTCCCGTCGATTCCCAACAGCCACTACCCACATGAATCAGAAATGATCCATCCCACCTGACTGGAGGTTAGGTATGAATGCCGTTTTCTCCAATTGCATTGTGGGTCCATTTATTTAAGAATGCTTCAGGTTTCTGCTTTCCCATTCATATTTTCCAATCACGTGACATGTCTCATCATCAGAACAGATGCCTCAAGATCTTTTACGAGATGTCCGGATTTATCCCCGCAGTCGCGCAATGCACCTACCGGAAGTTATCGGTGATCCGGAAGTGATCTCGCACCGGAAATGATCTCAACCGGAAGCAACCTCGCACCGGAAATAAAACCGTCATCACAAAAAGGGATTGGAATTAAGTGCATTCGTGTGGCCCAACCCTATCCATTTAACAAAATTATGTTTATTTCGAATCGGAGTTTTCCAGACTAAAATCAGCAACCTCCGGCTGTATGAAGTCATATCTTTAATCCAGCTACAGCACGAGTACCTGGCTTGAAATTTACATGCAAAAGCTCAACGCGGCGGCTACAGGGGAGATTTTGAAAGTGCACTTTTAGTTAGATCACATAAATTCGGCTCATCGACCGGTGAGCTGAACAAAATGTCCTCGTCCCAAAAGCAGCAAAATATTAATGACAATATGGCTAGTATACACTTGGAATTTACACCATCCGCATAGGTATGGTCCACATTTTGTTTGATTAATTGTTGCTCCACCGGATGTAAGTATGTTTGACAGCAGAGAAATGGGCTATAAAAGAGACGGTGTGTAATTGTCTCGGGACCATGCGCTACTGCCACGAGACCGTGCCCTATCACAAATTGTAGAACGTCATGTGATCGAGTTCCAACCAATCAGGATGAACAAATTTGATACGAGATGGCACCAGACCACTAATAAGTTGGTTACTCGTTATGTATTAGCATAAAAATCACCAAGAATCCAGACTCTCGGCGCATAAATCTACTCGGCATGATAATATTCACCTTGTGAGACATTGACTGGTAAAGTCTTGACAGAAGCTGACCATGGAAATTTCAAATTCCCGCCATTGACAGCTAACCGGTGTTACCGAATGTCATTCAATTTGTAGACAGCGAGCCGTCTCACTCCTCAGTTATCAAGTCTCTATCCACCACGCTTTCTTCAAAGTGGCACAAATCAACACCAGGAGGTACAGTTTGAAGCCTCATCTGCAATTTGAAATATCAGCATCAGCCGGATCCTGTGTGAGACGTACTGATTATATTCAACGTCACTGAACATTATTCGAGGAATTTGTAAAACAGGGCTATAGTACGAAATGCCTCCACGCCAAGTTTCTCAAATTTCACGATACATATATCATGATGATAAAAAATTATATGCGTAGCGTTCAATGTCTGACCTGGGCTTTTTGAGATCTGTCGTGGTCTGGGGGGATTTCGCCCCCCCCCCCCCTTATTATTTTTCTTACCCCTCTGGTCAAGCTCTACCAGAAAATGTAAAAAGATCCAAGATTACCGCTGTTGATGACGTCACAGTGACGTCATTTTCAAAAAACGACATTTTTTGGTCGATTTTTCGGTCAGATTTCCCCAAAAATTTATTTATGCAATTTCTCCGCAAAAGCTGCATGATAAATTAATGAATATTAATGTGATGTGAAGTAAAATAGTTTTTGTCCGCTTTTCAAGGTGGAAAAGCAGAAATGTTGAAGAAATATGACAAAAACATCTTTTCTGGTACCCCACGTTGCCGCCATCTTGAATTTACCCATGATCCTCTGCTCGGGGGTTATGCAAATAGATTCAAAATGACCCCAATATGATAAACTATAAAGTCGCGAGAGATACATGTACATCATTCTACAGGTAACTATTGCTGTGAGTGTGATATGAGCTTCGTTTAAGAATACTGATCAGCGACAGGTATTTGATATTTCGAACATATTTCGTGATATTTTGCCAGCTTCATTGCCAACTGCTGGCCTCTGCTGTCTTGTTGGAAACCAGCGTTTGTCCAAGTATACTATTTTTTTGATCTGGTGCTAATGCCGTTATAAGAATTAAGTGTGTAGATTAAGGACTCAGAAAATTCTTTAATGAGCGACGCCTGAATATTGAATGACGAACTATACGCTTACATCTCAAAGTGTAAAAAACTGTAACTCCTTTTGAGAGAAACGTGTGTTTGTCTTTCTCTTAAATTAGGGTTCGTCGTTCGTCACGTATGTCTTTGCAGGTGTTCTCTCTTCGTCCTCAGGTGACTTCTATCCTTCTGATTATGTTCCCTTTATATGGTCAGCAAGACGAAACCTGTCAGCTTTATCAGAGTACGGTATAATCCTCCCTCAACACTGAAAACCGCCGTAATAAGGAGCTCAGCAATATATTCGACTAAAGAACAAGATGTAACAAGATCTAACATACCAACCACCTATGTCTTACTTCGTACACATGACGCCCACTTGAGACAGACTTTCACACTTAAGTGATCAAACAACGTGTGAGTTTATATGACAGATACTCAAAATTCAGTGCATAGCTTTACGCTATTTTAGTGCATGCAGGTCAAAGCTTTATGCTGTGTTTTGATGTGGCGTTGCCTCCGAAACATTTACGCGAAATTTATTGATGCGTTTCAGTGTGTTGTTAACAACTGTTTCAAATTGACTTTTTTAAACTTGAGTTTGCTCAATGCTCATATTCATATTTTTGTGTGTATGCGCCTTTTCGCGTTATTAAGCATTGTGGAATTCGCGTCATATCGATTTATATTGACGTTTTTTATATTTTGTTTTCCATAATACATAGATATATGTTTTGAGGTCTTCATTATTCCAGCTCAAATTCGGAGATTGCCAGAAAATAACTCTGACATGTCCTGATATAAAATAACTAATTATCGATGAAATGCTCATTGAAATTGCGTTGATTTTGCGCTTCTTTCGAAGTAAACATAGCCCGCCTCTTTCTGCCAGTTAGATTACTTAATTCATTGCTGTATACTTGGCTAACGTTAACCCTGGATGGTTAACCCTATCTGGCCTGTTATTTGTGGGACCTGCCCAAGCCGAGGGAGGGGGTGACCCCCTAATTATTTTTCTTGACCCTCTATTTAGTGAGCTGAAACCTACCACACTATACCCTTGGGTCAAGCTTCACCAGAAAATGTAAAAAATCCAAGATGGCCGCTTTGATGACATCAAGGTGACGTCATTTTCAAAAACGACATTTTTTGTCGGTTAATCGGTCAGGTTTTTCGATTTTTTCATTTATGCAATTTCACCGCAAAAAACTGCATGATACAATAGTAAATATATATGTGATATGAAAATGACGAAAACTTTACTATACCGGCACGCCATGTAATCGCCACCTTGAACAGGTTAGGACCAACCGTCACAGTTCGGTATATCAGTATCTGATATTACCACGATCGGTTGCACTTTTAATGATAAATTGATAGTTGTAATATGACACTAATATCTATTCGCATCTCTGAAAAAAACATTGGCGAGTTTACATTCAGGGTTTTGCATAAATTAATTTATTTCGAAAAAACCTCAAACGCGCAAGTTTCACTACTTTCCCGGTGTGTTTTGTTTGAAAACTTGCTGCCAATAATTAATCAGTTACATGAAAATATGCGTCAAATAATAAAACTTTATTTCAATATCGTACTTTTAGAAATTGCGTTAAATTAAAAAAACTCACAGTTCGGCCGAAAAAAAATGATTTTGTGAGTAACTTCTACAAAACAATTTTGTCGATGATGAAATTCTTAAACGCATAGTTTGGTCAGTAGATGCAAGCATTCCATGTGGGAAAATTGAAATAAATATAGAACATTTACCAGAATCCACGCAAAGTTACTTTTTAGCTAAAAGTTAATTTTCAGGAAATGTTTTGCATATTATAGAATTCTAATTATCTCACGATTTAAAGCGGCATTATACGGATATTTTTCTTCAAAAATTCAAAAACTCTTTTCACTACCGGATTTATGAAATATTCGTTACAAAACGCTTGTATGGGAAGGTATGGGTTGACCCTAATCTGTTGAATTTACCTATGAACCTCTACTCGGGGTTATGCAAATAGTCTCGAAATGACCCCAATATGATAAACTATAAAGTGACGGAGGGTGAGCTCTCATTTATCTTGTTTCGTGTTTGGTAGAAAGTTTGGTAGCCCCCCTCCCCCGGTCTGGTAGGTTTAAGTACATTCTTAGAATGAGGCGTGAACATTTTTTTCCAGAGTTTTATAAGTACTCTTGACTTAAAATGAATACAGAGAAAACCAAATGCGATATCGGTAGGTGTAGACTCGGGATCAAATGTGACATTATGTCAAGAGATGAATTTCTTTGATAGGCATTTAGAAGTCGGCGTATATAACACAAGGCTATTCTATGGATAACAACTTCTTTATTCATCAAGAGATGAAGTTAGATAGGCTTTCTTTTTCCACAACTGATTCTAATTATACCGAGAGAAATAATTACAATGGGGAAACAACTGATTTGAAAAAAAAACCCCTGGTAAATAGAGACTTGAGAACTTGACATTCGGTAAATCACAGTTATTAGATCTCTTGCTTTGGCAAAGTCATTACATCTCTTCCGGACATGAAGAAATACTAAACGAAACAAATTCTGCACTGTACAATTATCCCGGGAAGGTTAAAAGACAAAATCACTGCCTAGTCTTATTTATTGATTCTCTCAAGATCTCGTGGGTGCGAAGACTAATATTTGAAAGTTCGAAATGGCAAAATATTTGCGATGTGAAGGACGCTGATCTATGCAACTTTGGAGCTGAATATCTAAAACATCTGATTAATTACGAGAAAATCCTATTTTGACGAGACAGTTTACGGGCCTGGCATAGGATACAGAAAAAACTAGAACTAACTCGGCGGTTGACATGTACAATGGACCATTATGGTTCAACTCCAATTTTAAGCTTTCTTTTTTTTTTCATAAAACAAATTGGTACAACAGTCAAATTAGGAACAATGAGACTGAAATTACAGGAATCTACCTTGACCACAGAAAAGTAGTGAGGATAATACCAGCTGAATTATATTGAATCAATATATCATGCATTGGATAGCACACTAACAACCAGCCCCAATATCGCATTTCATTTGAAAATTCTGGCAAGGCCCGGTAAGGGATGTAGAAGTTTCTATGACGTTTTGAATTATGATTCAAACATAAATCCAATATGTATTGAACGGTGGGAATATACATGTACCTTCAAACAGAAAACAGGTCGAACTGTGAATATAAATTTGCAACAATCTGTAAATGTACCACCTACAATAAACTTAGAGATAAGCAATAACAACTGGTACACCGAGTCATCACAACTAAATCATTTCTATTGAAGATAGCTGTAATTGCTGATGATATCTGTGAACATTGTGGCTTGAATTCCGACACGGTTAAACATTTATTTGTGAAATGTCCGGTCAGATTTGGAAGTGTGGCTGAAAAACTCTTTTGATCTGAGAGATGCTACAACTTCTGAAAAAAATAATAATATTGGTTTGGGAAAATACAAAAAGTGTCCTCAACACGATGATGCTACTGACTGAATGATTCAATTTAGATTTCAAAACGCTACTGTTAATATTTGAAAATCGCTATTCTCTGAAGAAATACATTGCTATCAAAGATGGAAACTTGAAGCCTCTTCACAATAATGAATGATATTCCAAGGCTTTTTCGACTAAAATGGTAATAGACCAGTGGCATCAGTGGTAAATGTGCTATGTGCCGGTATATGCTATCTGCACGTAGGGTCCAGTAGATGCATGTACTTCCTGTCTGTCATGTTTTGTTTAAATGTTTGTATAGTTATGTAATATATTTTAAAAAATGGCCTCTTCCTCAGCAGTTAATCTACAGACTGAACACAGCTGCAAGGTAAGGGAGGAGTGACCTGTTAAGGTGCCGAAAATAATTGGATGTGAGCACGTACGCGAGGTCAAGTTTGATGGGTTGACGTTTCGTGATGTCGATTGGTCAAGTTGGCCAAATGACTGCAACTTGGGGACGAAAAATTAGCAGGATATCATACAGAGAAGGATAAAAGTACTTCCCGTTTAAGAAAAAATAGATCTGCTTTAACCACTCGTTATCGATGTACCAAATATGCATTTTGCACACAAAACGCATTAAAAACCGTATCAAGCTAGATTCATAGCTGGTTACAGAAGCTGCACCACCAAGCTTATTTCAACCCAGTTGACGAGGGCCCTTCAGGAGGTAAAAGCATTTTAGAAAGGTATTGTGCCACTATTTCTAAAAACCCTGTATGTGGATATTGAATAACTCAAAATGTCCTGCGGAACAACTTGATGCGAAAGGACACATGCACACAGACATGTATCCACATGGGATTTCTCGACTCTTCTACAGTACCTCATCAGGACATTATTGATAGTCTAGTTCATTAATGGTGTCCGTGTTCAAGAAAACTGATCACAGGTAAATTAATGTCAGAAGCCATCAAGCATTTTGTATTCCACTGTATTCCACTACGTACGTTTCTTTATTTATAGAGTTGCATGATTTTCTCACTCATAATATCTATGTGAAATTTGGCAACAGGAGTATAAAGATATCCCAATGTGTACTAATTGTGCCCGCCCTTTTTGACTGAACTGTATCTGTTCTCTTACGAATAGGACTTTTTGCAAACACTTTCAAACCCGATCATTTCAAAACCCGTTCCTTCTCATTCACTAAACGCTATATAGACGATCTTCTCGTTGTGGATAATCGCTTTATGAATGACGCAGTGAACGATACATATTCAGCTTCGCTGGAAGGGAAGAAAACTACAAATAACCCTAACGACACATCATATTCAGACCTATATCTCTATAAAATTGAAACGGGCTTTCGCTATCACAGATTTTACGAAAAGAGAGATGACTACAACTTTGACATCGTAAGCTATCCCTTTCTGGACAGTAATATTCCAGTGGGACCTGCATATGGCGTATACATATCTCGCCTTGTATGATTTGCTAGATCCTGTGTAAAATGTGACGGTTTTAATCAACGTCATAAAAAATAATTTCACAGAAATTTATAAAAATAAAACAGGTCATATTGTCCCTCCCCCACTCAAAGTTTCTCAAATTTGGCTATACATATCGCATGCTGATAGCAAGATACGCGCATAGCGTGCAAGGTCTGTGGCGTTACGTTTCATGACGAAATTACCTCAATATGATAAACTAGAAAGTCACGAGGTATCAGCTCTCAACTTCATGCCGTTCCGGAGATAGGGTAGAAATTTGATAGGGGGTCAGAATGCATCACCCACGCCTGGTAGGCTTCATTCTGGACTGTCAAATAATCCAAATACATTGTTTGTTCAGAGCCAAGGCTTACACCCACGCGCACTTAACCTAACTACACTTGACCAGACTTGGTTCAATCGTTTATCTATGACATAGAAACCTGAATATGATTGAAAGAGTAGATGTAATGACCCTCACCAGGGTTTATGGTTCGTTGTATCACCGCCTTGTACCGAATATTATAGCTGCACATGGGTGATGGCCATGAACATGAATAATGTTTATTGACCAGTATCAATGACATAGACTACACCATGAGCATCATTAACAAAAGTGCAATGCGGATTTTTATTAAAAAAACAACACATATCTAATTTCTGCTTAAGCGAAATGTACAGAAAGAATTTCATCTAACAGGACAGAACAAGATCTAATTTACATTGTATATAATTACGATAAGTTAAAAAATATCAAGTTATAGATTGAAATGATCGCTGAAAACCATAACGTGATCAAATCTTCTTATCTCGGCACGGTTAGCTTCACTGAGACAATATCGATGGCAGTAGTCGACATGGGAATGACATATTTTCTCACCACCTTTATTTTTGTGGCCGGCTTTTAGGAATGAAATGCATCCCCAGTAGACAGATACATACTATATAGCATTTGAAAGCTTAGACTCTCTTCTTTTAGCTGAGATGGTGAAAGGTAATGATTTATGCTGAAAAATAGGAAATACAAGAACAATTGGACTGCATCTTTCTACTTTCAAAAAGGGTATATATATTAAAATATCTTCACTCGTACCAGGCACATGGCAAAATAGTGGTGTAATTAGATAGAGCAAAGGTTCCTCAATCGTCGTATGATAAGAGTGGCTACGACGTTATTCACCTGTGACGTCAAAGAGGGCCATATCCAAAATACACTTAATTACGTCAAACACACTATAACTATGTCAGGAGGAGTTTTTGTGGGTGAAATATCTGTTAACTGATCAAAATGGTTCTTAGTAAGAATTTTAATTATCGGTGAAATACGTCGGCCAAGATTTGGTTCGATTACCGTTTTACTCGTCGAGGAGCTTACCATAGGATGTGAGGTAAAAACAACTAACTACTGCATTAGATGACGTGTTTCTCGGGTGTCACCCACCAAAAATAAATTATTTCAGTAATTCAAACATTCAAGGTGATCTGACGTGGTAGATGTCTATTGTTTCGTCAAACGTACAAATTAGGTTAAAATTGTACTAGGGGTTATTTCACAATATCCAAAAAAAGTTACAAAATTGACGAAAGAGTGCTTATTAGCATTAGGTTTTACATCAATTATTTAATTCAATTTTCTGACAGCATTAAATACACTGGCTTTCCTATTACAAATTCTAACCGTTGGTATAATTTTGTATCACGTTTCCTTTCTTTCGAACCCAAACTCTTATCGATATTGCAACAGGGGTCGTAATAGGTAAGGTGTGTGAATGTACAAATATGTTTGAATGTTGTGTCTGAGCACTTATTCCTTTTCAGAGGATGTTTGCAACATCAAACTAGATTTCTAGAATCATGGTGTCTCTTGTAAGCCCAGTTATGCTGATCTTCACAAAGAAAAGCCGACAATCCCTGGAACAGAACAAATGTATTATCTGCCAAAGTGTGATCAAAGAAATTATCCGCGAAAGACGATCATCAGGAAGAGAAAAATTGCTTCCGTCAGCTGAGGTCTGAAAGGATGATGTTCTCAACCGTCTTTGTGAAGCAGACTCTTCTTCCGTGGACGCAATCAGGGAGCACGCCACCAGAATCAGGTACCATGGAAACTGTTATTCGCGCTACACGAGTGAATCGATTTCACTCCATTGTTATACCTATCGCACCGGAAGAGACTTTTGACACAGCTTGCCGAGAGTTTAGCAGAAAGATCAAAAGAGGGGCAACACCCACGTTCGATAAGATCTCGTATATCGTTTGCTTGCGGGAGTCACACAAATGTGTAAAAGTTACATAAATTTGAAACCACCAACTGAGAAGCCCTATTCAGGCAGGTGGTAGAGGAAACGAATGCCGCTACTATGTTTTTGCGAATAGGTCCAGATACCGGCCCAGACCTCGTGGCACAGGACGCGTTGTATCAAAGCACATGTATGGCCTCGTATATTGGCAAACGCGATCTGAAATCTTTAAAACGAGATGAACCAATGGAAGATGCGAACATTGAATCACTTGAATTTGATGATGCTTTCCAGTAGCCGGCGTCGGCAATATAATTCGATTTGCTCAAACATGGCCAAGCTTTCCTCATTCCAACAGCTGCGGAAATTTACCAGGCATACTTACCTGACCGCGACAATAAATATGTTTAATAGACCGAAAATAACTAAAAAAAAATATATACGATTGACCGGATACTTTGGTGACAGGGTCACAATTCAAACGGAGTATGGCCGTGGACATAATTTCCAGCCTGGTGTTTAGCAGAAATTTCACTCTCTCTGATTCCCTCAATGCCACTTCTGAATTAAAAGACACATTCCAACAATCACGTTTAGAAGATGACTGTCATGACCATTTGATGATCGACAATGCCACAGCAGAGGATTAGAAATATCCTCACTTCTGGAGGTAAATGCATTTTGGGAAAGGTATTGTGCCACTATTTTTCAGGAACTCTGGCATTGAATGCATTTAGGTATTTCAAAACTCAAGATTACAAACGTGTGGCCCGTCATTCATAATTCAGCCGTCGTCCATTAAAAAGTTTTAGCGTCCATAATCCAAAGATCTGGTCCATATTCCATATAACAGCATTACCACCAAATTGAAAAAGACAATGAGAAGGAACGGGCTTTGAAGTCAGGTTTTTTTACATCGAAACTGTTAATGAACTAAGACGGTCAATATGGTCTTGATTAAGGATTGTAGTATAGACAGTCGAGAAATCCCATGTTGATACACGTCTGTACGTTACGTGACCTTCAGCATCAAGTTCTTCCGTAATATATATTGACGATCTTTTCGCCGTGGGTAATCGCTATATAAATGACGCAGTGAAGGATATATATCCCCCTTCACTGGATTTGAAAGAAATTGCAAATGGCCCCAACGGCACATCTTATTTAGACCTATATCTCTGAAAACACGAAGCGGGCCTCCTCTCTCGTCGGCTTTATGACTAAAGAGATGATTGCAATTTCGACATCGTAAACTATCATTTTCTGGACAGTAATATTCCAGCGAGACCTGCATATGGCGTATATATATCTCACATGTGACGATTTTAATCAACGTCAAAAAACATTATTGCAGAATAGAGCTATGTCATCAAGCACCTGCACTCGAAGTTTCTCAAATTTGGCGATGCATATCGCGTGCTAGCGTAACTTGTGTCTAATTCCGCTCAACCCGGGGCTAGGGGCCATATGAGCTTATGCATTTAAAGATCCTCATAGTGTTCATATGAACAGTCATGATAAAAGCGTGACTGAGCTACATCATACTCTAGATATCGACTTTACAAATAAAATCATATGGATTGGGAATACTGATCAGCGATACGGATTTGATACTTTTGGGACATCATGATGTCTTGCTGGTATCATTGAAAGCTGTTGGCCGCTTCTCTCTTGCAGGAAATTAGCCTAGTTTTAAGTATACCGTGATTTATTCTTTTAATTTGGTGCTAATGCTATTATATGACTTAGGTCTTTGGATTATGGATGCGGAAAGTCTTTAATGGACAAGGCCGAATATTGAATGGCCAACTGGACGCTTGTAATATATCCCACAATACATAGCGCATTCGAAACTAAAAGAAAATACCTAAGTCTGGCTGAGTGTGCCATATTCAGCAGCTGGAAGGTGACGAGGACGTTCCATTTTGGCGTTGCTTTCAAGATATATCACGAGTATTGAAAACTGGCCATTATTGACACCCTCAATTCTTTTGGACTGCGAATGTCGCACGACGAACTTAGCTGTTCCGTAACAAAGGCAACTGAAGATCAAATCGACCGGGATGCAGATATTTTTATTCCACCAGAAATCTTCCCAGCTGCATCAGGCGGAGCTCTGACCCATGAAGGCGACGACAATATATAGACATAAACGTCGAAACGATCGATGGCAAAGACATTTCACTCAATGGCATAACTTATTTTCCAACAACAAGGTGTTAACAATCCCGACATCCGTCTGCAAAGGTTGATGCATGGTGCGCGGAAGCCATTGCAGCTTACAGAAACATCTTCTCTCATAACATGCCGACCATTCTACAAACCCACCCAACGTCCAGAATCTCCTGAAATAGACCCCTGTAGAGACTGGAGTCCTGTACCGTCGAGGTATGTATTTTATTTTGGTAAACCAACATGTGCAATGATCAAATGACCATAGCTTGACTATTCTTTGTCGTTCTAACTACTATTTACATTATTTGATAAAGTACGAAAGCCTGGAAACAGCAGCTTTTATATTTAAAACGAAACCAATTTATTTCGTCATATATTTCGCCCATCTGACAGGACAATTGCGTCAAGGTTGAAGATTTCACATGAGTTCTCCTCTGCATGGTGTCATGAGAAATGCTACCTCTGCCACCTCTATCACAGCCGTACCGCATTGTTGCATGATGACGGCCAGATGCACAAGACGAAGAAAGATGATCTTGCCCTCACGTTAGAGGAAAAGGTTAAAAGTGGAGAGAAACTCTCTGTATGTCCTACATCAGATAGCGTCAACATTGGTGACACCAAGGCTGTCATTCAGTTTATGAATGGTGATGAGTATAAAACATTTTATGACCCCGGTAAAAAGTACTTCGACGGTCTAGTCGAGTGTTTTACACTGACCGATGCCGTCGTGTTTGACAGATACGACAACGAGAACTCTGTAAAACAGGGAGAGGTAGTGCGACGACAAGCGTCAGGGCACGTTGGGATATCGGAACCAAAGTGGAGAAAGTTCAGAAACTTAGAAAATAAAGCTGATCTTGTAGTGTTCCTGTGGCGGTATGTATTGTATTGAAAACGCAAAGGAACATCTTTTTCAACACCCGAAGCGGACTATCTACATTGTTGGAAGGTTTGATGATGACTCTATCACCAAAAGCTTAACTAATGGTCGCGTTGAAGATATCACGCAACTCTTTTCCACTCAGGAAATAGCAGACTCGTGAATGCTACTGCACGCGATGCATGTTGATAACTTTCTCGCGAGAATGTAGTACAATAGCGTCTTGTCATTCAAGCCACGTATATTAACACTGAAGCAAACCCACCCCTTTCTGTTTTTGTGACGATGAGACTCGATATTGGTTGGTTTGAATAAATTTTTCGCATTACGGAAAAATATTTCAAAACTTTGTTTTCCGGTCTAACAAAAAAAGTACATAAAATCAGCTTACAAATAACATTGATTTTAGCCGTGTGTCCGGAGAGTGCATTTTGCTCCAAAACAAGCTTTTTTTTTGCAAATCGCTGCTGTCGACTTGACGTTATAGAGACAAGAACTCAGACTGAGAAAGAAATTCTTATATAGCCGTGTGTCCGGAGAGTGCATTTTGCTCCAAAACAAGCTTTTTTTTTTGCAAATCGCTGCTGTCGACTTGACGTTGTAGAGACAAGAACTCAGACTGAGAAAGAAATTCTTATATTGCATTAAATCGGTTGATTTTGATAATGTTCTGGGAATATCTAATTACGCGAACTACACAACTGCATTAGCAAGTTAATACATAAAGTAGTTGTGTAGAATATGCCAAGAAAACGATATTGCACGTTGTTCAGTACACTGTAACAAAGTACCGTTAAATAGACGGTATATTACCGTAAGACTGACGGTAATCTACCGTATCTTCAGAATTACGGTATATTACCGTAAATTTGACGGTAATATACCATACATTCATAAATACGGTAGAATACCGTTATTCACAGTCAAATACGGTAGAATACCGTAACCTGGAATAAGGTCACATATGGGAGGTGATCGTATGACCTATTAACCGTGCAAATGTAATGGGAGATTACTCTGTTCATCATTAATTTCAATCAAAAAGTCATGCTTTGTTATATTATATTAGTTCATCATTAATGTAATACCTGTTTCACCTCATTTGGATGTTAGAAAAGGTAATCTGTAACTGTTTCGTCGTGCTAACTCGGGCGAAAATGGACTTGTGGAATTATCTTGAGTTTCATTAACCATTCAGGGTGTGATTGGCACCCATAAGTGGATGTGATACTGGAACCATAAGGACAAGCTTTAATTTTGCTAATTTCATTTACACTATTGGGGTCAATCAAAGGTACAATGTGTGCCTGTTTGAACCTTTTTATGTGAGACAAATTCCTCGTGGTCTGGTTTATAGTAGAGGGCACTGCGCATGCCCGTCTGTGAATGGACCTGTGGCCAGAAACGACACCAGTAGTGTAACGCCAACCCATTATTATTATTATTTATGACGCGTCATTTTCAGTTTCCGGAATGATATTTGGTTCACTTGCATATTTATCTTAATTTAGAAAAAAATTATACAATAAATATAATACGGTAACGCCGTAAAATTTACGGTATATCACCGTACATTTTACGGTGACCGTGAAGCAACTTTTACGGTCACCGTTATTCTTACGGTAGATGGTTGGCACCCTGAGCTGCCGGTATTCTACCGTAAAATCTACGGGCGATTGTTAACAGTGTATTCGAAGATTATGAATAAATCCGTCAATATACTATGTGAAAAATTCTTCAGTACAAGGGATATTCGTTTATAAATCCACCATACAATTATTCCACCTCCTAAGGCCTACATTTTACCGATGGTAAAACCTTTTCCATATATAAATTTTCAATATTTAGAATTCGAAGATTAATTTTCTTTTTGCACCAGATGGAAGGTCTAATGTTTAATGGGAAACCAATCAACAAAGGAAAATGATGGGGTTTTTTTTTCCAAAACTACAGAGGTGAAGATGAATGTTTGGAAAAAAGTAAAAACTGCCAACAATCACGTGGCTCTGATGCGCATTTCTGCTTTACTATAAGCTTCGTCAATGAGCATTCGGGTTTAATACAATGGCACAGTACGTATAGGCGAGATTGTTTACATCAGCAATAATATCCTAGACAAGTTACAAGTATTAACAAGTTCAGTCCCGTTTATCGGCTCATTCGTAACAGTAATGGGGTGCCTTCGTAGATTTCCGTTCAGTAGTACCGAATGATATTCGGCTCATAGCATAATCCCCTGGAAACAGGATATATATTATCTGTTCAATGAAAGAAGATAGAGGTTAACCAACTTACGCGATTGTCCAAACATCGCTGTGCCGATGCAGTCGAAGAAAGGGAATATTTTGAACTTATCTTTGCCACATGTGTATATATTGGCAGTTAATATTGTTGTTTATGCCTTCGGATGAGAGCTCTAAGATACGTTGTCTGTCCAATGTAGTTTGCATCGCATCCACTACTTTTAATAACATCACATTCCTAGAATCACAACTCATGTTTTCATTTACTATAAAGACACTACTTCAATTCTTGAATGAAAATGATGAGCCTTCAATCAGGTATTCCCATGTACCGCATCGAGAATCTGTGCATTTTGTGACTTCAAGAGTGCTGATATGTTCTACACATGTGGTGCGGTTTGGGATTGTTTTTGTCCCCCGCCGCAACGCGGCCGGGGATTTTAAAATGGTTCTTGCTTCTATGTGTCCGTCCATGCACGGACATGTCCGTGCAAATACTTCGTAAGCAATAACTTCTAAATGCTTTGTCGGATTCCTCCGAAATTTGGCATCTGCATTCTTTGCGACAAGACGTCTCTTGGTATTATGTTTCAGCAAGATCCGCCTGTAGGTGGCGCCACTGGGGTCTTACTTCTATGTGTCCGTGCATGCACGGACATGTCCGTGCAAATACTTTGTAAGCAATAACTTCTAAATGCTTTGTTGGATTCCTCCGAAATTTGGCATCTGCATTCTTTGTGACAAGACGTCTCTTGGTATTACGTTTCAGCAAGATCCGCCTGTAGGTGGCACCACTGGGTCTTGTTCCAATCTTTAGTGCATGTCTGTGCAAATACTTCGTAAGCGATAACTCCTAAATGCTTTGTCGGATTCCTCCGAAATTTGGCATCTGCATTCTTTGCGACAAGACGTCTGTAGGTATTACGTTTCAGCAAGATCCGCCTGTAGGTGGTGCCACTGGGTCTTGTTCCAATCTTTAGTGCATGTCCGTGGATGTTCGTGCAAGTGCTTCATAAGCGATAACTCCTAAATGCTTTGTCGGATTCCTCCGAAATTTGGCATCTGCATTCTTTGCGACAAGACGTCTGTTGGTATTACGTTTCAGCAAGATCCGCTGTAGGTGGCGCCACTGGGTCTTGTTCCAATATTTAGTGCATGTCCGTGCAAATACTGCGTAAGCGATAACTCCTAAATGCTTTGTCGGATTCCTCCGAAATTTGGCATCTGCATTCTTTGCGACAAGACGTCGCTGGTATTACGTTTCAGCGAGATCCGCCTGTAGGTGGCGCCACTGGGTCTTGTTCCAATCTTTAATGCATGTCCGTTCATGTTTGTTCAAATCCTTTGCGAGCGATAACTTTCGAACAATTTATCGGATTTCTTTGAAATTTGGTAAATGCATTTCACCCGGAGGTGGCGCCACTAGAGTTCATTCCATTATTCCATGCTGCAAGTGATAACTTTAATAGAAACACTTGGTCGAATTTCTTTGAAATATCCTACATATGTACCTTTCTGGGTAACATGAGAAACGTTGCGGCTCATCGGATTCTTCTCAAATTTGGCATGCATTTACCATGCCAGGAGCTGTTGCTTGGGATTGCCTTTTGCTCACTTGCACTCACAGGTGGCGCCACCTGGTGGCAACATCACAAATTCGGTTAATAACTTGAGAACTGACCATCGGATTCTTCTCAAATTTTGTATGAATGTACCGTGACATAAGATGTCGCTCGATAATGCATTTCACTGACTTGCGCCTAGAGGTGGCGTCACCTGGTGTCAAAATCTAAATTTGGTTTCTGGGCAATAACTTGAGGACCCTCATCGGATTCTTCGCAAATTTGGTATGCAGATGTCCCTACGATACCATGTTCCTTGGGATTGTATTTTTCCCGCTTCTTCCTACAGGTGACGTCTCCTGGTGGGAAAATTTGTTTCCAGGCAATAATTTGTCAACTGCTCATCAGATTATTCTCAAATTTTGTATTCATATGTGACCCGCCCCAAATAACATGAACACCGGTGAGCATCTAGTACCGGCAATAACTTGAGGAGCCCTCTTCAGAGTCTCAAAGTTCATATGCTGATACCATGACATGAGATGTCATTTGGAATTGTGTTACGCTTGCACCTACAGGTGGTGACTCCTTGTGGCAAAGTCTAAATTTGGTTTCTGGGCAATAGGTTGAGGATGCCTTCATATTCTTGTCAAATTTAGTTTGCAGATAATATGCCATGAGTTGTCTCTTGGGGTTGCATTTCGGTTACATAATTTTCATGCTACATGGTAAAGAAAATATATTACAGTAGCAATCAACATTCAGTCAGCCATTCGGAGTTGCATGATCTCAAAACCTGGGAAGGTTGAAAGACCCCCCTGCTTCTTACGCCTGTGAAGTAGCTGTTGCCATCCTCATGAATATCTTCTGAAACCGACAGCGCTTATAAATATTGCTGCCATTTTGGCGGGGGACCTAGCATCCTCTGGCTGCTTGTTCAGATTAGAAACCTGTTTCTGGCTGTTAATGAGTTTTACTCCTTCTTACAGGGTTAGCGGAAGCACTTCTTTATTGGGGATGGGTGGGCCTAGATCGCCGGATAAGCTTTATGAACGATTTCGGGCAAATAAAACCACTCTGCAAAATGAAGCGTATTTTTAGTTCTTTCCTAAACCTTTTACCATGAAAACTCAATCGATGGTTTCCTGCGATGCAGAATTAGCAAAATATAGGTATAATAATGTAGCCTAGACACATTGTGCAGACGTAACCGATATAATTCGTAGGCAATGGGTGTGAGTAAATCTTGAAATGGAAAGTTTATTGCAAAGGTAGCGCCATCCGCATTCGCACTTTAAAAATATAGATGACACTAGGTATACTTTTGTAATAATATAGATGATGCTGCGTTTGCACCATTGGTGTATGTATTTTTGTAATGGAAAGATCATTGCAGGTGTAGCGCAATCAAGCCAGCGCCAGCAGTGAAACATTCGGAGGACAAGGAACCAAGAAAAAATGTTAGAAAATCATCTATCCCGTCCGTCGGTATAGACACTTGGAGGAATTTACCTGGAGGAGGGAGTACTTGTGACAAGGACTATAGTGCAATATATTCATATTTGGAATATATGTAATGTGAATTATTTGTGGTTACAAACGTCATGGTTTTGTTCGTGGATTTCGGGGTGAGTGAGGGGGGGAGAGGGGGGTGGTGGGTCGGCGCCGTCAAGAACACACTGTCATTTGACTTGGTTTTATTCTCACCTTTCTTGATAGCCTCTTTCGGAAATCCCTACTCGCCACATTCTTTTCAAGTTCATTAGGTCTCTTTTCCTTAAGTTCGGTTCTGTCACAAGGGTGCAACTGCGAAGAGCAAGGTTAAACGGAATATGGATCTTAGTATGTCTATATATGTTAATATGTATATAAACGAATCGACAGATAGCTTGCAGACTAATACCTGAAATTAAAGGTTTTCGTTATGTTATCTGTGTGAAGTATACATGGTACGTTTGACATTGTCCCGGAAGTTGTCTCGTCGTAGTCGACAGCGGATTCCGGAAAAGAAAATACGATGACAGTATATAGTAGATGATTCCACAATTCCCATCAAAATATTGATCGGGTTTTAATGTCGTCACTGAAATGTTTTCATTCACAATTTTGTTTTGTATCCCATATTCTACATATGGAATCATGTCGGGTGTTTCTTGCGAAATTACGGTAAACGTCCGACCTTTGGATTCAAATACCTACATTGTAAATAAGATAGAACACAATGATCAGTTGGTCTGTCACTCCTGTTGCTGTGATCGACCCAATATAGGCCATCACTGATGTTCTGCTTTGAATTCGATGGATGAATCAGCATCTGTTCGATATCGCTATATCAGCCTGTGAAGAAAACCGATAGGGATTTGTTCAGCTGTAGTAGCTGTAACTGACGATGTGTCATATTTTATTAACCATACCAGGCCTGGGGGGGGGACAAAATGGCCCCCCCCCCCCCCTTACCAAACTTTCTGCCCTATCTCCGGAACGACAGAAAATGGCGAGATGACTTTATTATTGGGGTCAGTTTTAGTCTATTTGCATAACCCCCCGAACAGAGGATCATTGATAAATTAAAATGGCGGCCACGTGGGTACCAGAAAAATGAAGTTTTAGTCATATTTCTTCAAAATATCTGCTTTTCCGTGATGAAAAGTGGGCAAAAACTATTTTATTTCATATCACATTATTTTTCTAATTTATCAGGCAGTTTTTGAGGAGAAATTGCATAAATAAAAAATTCGAAAAATCCGACCGAAAAATCGACCCCAAAATGCCGTTTTTGAAAATGACGTCACTGTGACGTCATCAAAGTGGCCATCTTGGATTTTTTACGTTTTCTGGTAAAGCTTGACCCAAGGGTATAGTGTGGTAAGTTTCAGCCCTCTAGCTCAAGGGGTAAGAAAAATAATTAAGGAGGTGGGGGGGCATTTCGGCCTCCCACCCAGGCGAGGACAGGTCCCAAAAAGCCCAGGCTAAGTTGATGGTGGAAAAGGGTGATGGCTCTAACTCATCACCTTTCTTGGATGATGCTCTCATTACCATTGCAATCTAGATGATCATTACCATTGCAATCTAGATGATCAGATTAGCAAAATAACTGCTCAATATTACCACCGGCCCCACGTAGCACGGTGTTAAGAGATAGTGAAATGTGAAAAATAGCAAGAAAAAAGCCACCTGCGCAGCAAACTCAGAAGTAAGGAATATGTAGGTGTCGTTTTAAGACAGTATCTTATAATTATGCTGTCCACCCAGGCAGAACGACCTGAATACAGTTTAGTTCAATATCGCACACAATATTGTTAATTCGACCACACCTAATTTTTTTTTTACCAAATAACATTCTTACATATAAGGAAGAAGCCCAGGTGTCATCTAATTCCAATAAACGTCACTTAATAAGCGGTAAGGTGCGGAAAGTTTGAGGTCATTATTTTCTTCACGTTCCACTCGACCAGAGAGGGGAATAGCCTAATACACTCCACCAGAGAGGGGGATAGCCTAATCCGTGTACAGTGATATGACCATTGTGGATAATGTAATGGGACAATAATAATCTATTTAAAAATGCAATGTTCACGCTAAGATTTGAATAGTTGATATTTATTGGTAATTGTTAATAGTGTTTTTTTTTTTACCGTCATTTTGAACATTAAAGGCGTTGTAGCATGCCCGTAGCTGTCGTAGTGTGGACTCGTCCCTGCGTGTCGACTTTGGGAACGCGACGTGCAGGTGCTGTCTGCTTCGATTAATTGATGAGTTAAAACATTTTTTGTCAGGTATAGGTGTGCGAAAGTAGTCGTTACATGAGAATGTATTCATTTGCACGACAAATCTCCACAGTTCTGCCGTTTGCAGTATAGTAGAATAGATACCCTTACCAAAAAATCTTGTAAGATCTTACAAGACAGTTTTTTTGTCCTACACGATCTTACAAGATCCTGAAGGACAAAGCTGGCTGTCCTACAAGATCTTGTAAGATCCTGCAGGACAGCTGTCCTACATGATCTTGTAAGAATAAGTTTGCCTGTAGGACAAAAAATCAGTTTGCTTTTGAAAAGTATTTTTACAAGACAGTTTTACAAAATATCCAAAACATTGGATCAACAGTTGAAGATATGGTTAGCCCTTTCTCTTTTAAAAATGGCAGGCGTATTATCATGATATTTTCCAAAATTGTACTTCTCTCTACTGAATCAATCATATGGACAACCTCATCTGTTTCACTCAAGTAAGAAAATTATTCTTGAAAATTTAAAAAAATCTATCTGATAATAGTTTACCTTCAAACCTGATTGGGAAATTCTGTCAAAGTACTACATTTGTTTTTCAATATGTTATCTAAACGATGATACGAGTTATCAATATAACTATTTTGGTGTTTGGATACAGCGACAAAATGTGACGAATTCTTCAATCAACAACAACAACAGTAGTAGGGACACCGCAAATTGAGTAGTTAGCGCCTCACTGCGCATGCGCAGACCTGTGTGTGACGTCACAATTGAGGAGGTTTTGGGGCGGTATTGGGGTGGTGTGACAAAAAAGTGGGCGTGGCCTATGTGAGTGGGTGGGTTCAAAATGGCGGCTTGTTTTGTTGTTTTTGTAAGATAATGTGCCGCCATTTTGAACCCACCCACTCACCTTGTGTACTGATTGACCTGTAGGGTGAGTGGGTGGGTTCAAAATGGCGGCTTGTTTTGTTGTTTTTGTAAGATAAGGTGCGGCCATTTTGAACCCACCCACTCACCTTGTGTACTGATTGACCTGTAGGGTGAGTGGGTGGGTTCAAAATGGCGGCTTGTTTTGTTGTTTTTGTAAGATAGGGTGCCGCCATTTTGAACCCACCCACTCACCTTGTGTACTGATTGACTCCGGTGAGTGGGTGGGTTCAAAATGGCGGCTTGTTTTGTTGTTTTTGTAAGATAAGGTGCCGCCATTTTGATGACCATTGTATACAGGTGCCTTATACCATTGTATACAGGTGCCTTATACCATTGTATACAGGTACATCTGACCATTGTATACAGGTGCCTTATACCATTGTATACAGGTACATCTGACCATTGTATACAGGTGCATTATACCATTGTATACAGGTGCCTTATACCATTGTATACAGGTGCCTTATACCATTGTATACAGGTACATCTGACCATTGTATACAGGTGCCTTATACCATTGTATACAGGTACATCTGACCATTGTATACATGTGCCTTATACCATGGTATACAGGTGCCTTATACCATTGTATACAGGTGCCTTATACCATTGTATACAGCAGAAATTGTCTTTGTAACGTCTTATTGTGACATCATGGCATTATTATTGTTTTGTGACACTGTGGAACTGTAAAAATTCCATGAATGGAAAAGAATGATAAAACCCATTAGTGCATAATATTGCTGAAATAATGCCAACAGAAAACTCAGAGTCAATTTAAATATTTATTTGTATTGAGCAAATTACAAGAATTTCGAAGAAAAAAGAGCCGAAATAATGTCTGTCTGTCCTGGAAATCAGCTGATCAGCAATAAATCGACATCTCCGTGACCTTCAAGGAGATTTTGACATTAGGTTTTACCCGCTTTTATCACAAATCATTATAAAGAAATTGTCACGCCCGGTGAACTCCTGAAACCCACATCCTACCCTGCTAGTCTGGTGATAATAAAATTTAAAGATCACATGTCCAACACATACTCACATAATGAAAGCAAGAATCGAACTTGCGCACCCCTCGAGATGAAGGATACCGTCCATGTTTCATTTTTTTTGAGGTGTACTGAAATGCTCTCTCTAATTTATGCCCCGGTATCTATTTTCACATCTAGGTTGAAGATTTATATCGACACTGCTACACACTTTTCGAGATGTGTTTTCACTTTCGATGAAAGCACAAAACAGTCTAAAAAAATTCACCTACGCTAATATTTTCTGGTGTTTTGTAGAATATAGATTCGCGTTCATTTCTATTTCGTCAAGAAAAAATGTTTTGTAGAATATAGATTCGCGTTCATTTCTATTTCGTCAAGAAAAAATTTTCATCTCGAAAATTGGCAGATTGAAATGTTCTCTCTCTCTCTCTCTCTCTCTCTCTCTCTCTCTCTCTCTCTCATTTTATGACAAGCTTACCTGATAAAAGAAGTTTAGTCCAGATGTATACCTATATCCCATACTCCCGGACGTTTGATGCATATCTGGGGGGCTGTTTTTTCCTAGGTGGGATATAACACACCATGCATTTGTATGCTAATCGAAATTCAGATATTTCCATCGGTAAATCCGGTGTCCAGTATACCACGTGGATGAAATTCAATTCAATTCAATGTATTGTACAAAACACCTTTACGCACTAAACTATGAAGCTAATGATTTTGGTCAGCGGCACATAGATGTTCCCTGGTTTGGTGTCTACATCCCAGCGGTTTTCTGTTTCTTGGCTTGTCACGCATTTTTTCGAAATTCACAGATATTTCCATCTACATATCAGCTGAGCTAACGCCCTCAATTGCCTGTTAGCTCTCTTGTTGCTCACGGTGAGCAAACGTTTCAAGAAATTGATTTCAGTTCCCGCATAACGTCTCCTTCAAGTCCATTTTGAAGAGTCGAGCGTATGGATCGAGTCAAAATAACATGCAATTCATTTGCCTGTCCGGTAAAACTGGTGAGTTGTTGGTTTGCGTTCGCCGCACACACACACTGAGGATTTGACCTCGCGAGACGAAATTAGTTTAATATTTTTTTCTCCCGCCTCGCGGTTCAGCCAATGAACTATTAGAAAAGCATATGTGTTTGCATATTAATAAAACCACGGGCGCCTAAAAAATGAACACATTTCATTACACTGTAGCGAATTGTTGCCATTGCACGTGTGAGTCAGTACGTTTTCATATCCACCTCAAATTGACACGGAGAATTTCATTGCCAGTAAAATTGTAAGTTTATTGCGGAAAGAATTGATATTGCATAAATTCCTGCGGGAAATAGGAAGTACACATATATAAAGAATATTGTCTTCACGTAAAAGTTTGTACATTTCAAAAAAAAAATTTCAAAACAAAACAAAAAAATGTGAAGTAAAACCCGTCCTTCGGATGGGAAATCTTCATACGTCAAGTCAACAAAATTTTATTTTTCAGGTAGTGGGTCGAGTGAAGTATCATATTGAAGCTGACGTGAAATGCTTCACAATGATACCTCACTCGACCCGATTGGACCATTAGGGACGCCTCTAACCTCAAAAAAGATTATTTTGAAGATAATTATCAACATCCGGTGAATGAAGATTTTTTATTTTAGAGGTAGTGGGTCGAGTGAGGTATCAAATTGAAGCTGACGTGAAATGCTTCACAATGATCCCTCACTCGACCCGATTGCACCACTAGGGGCTGCCCTAACTCCAATAAAGGCTATTTTGAATTTTCTGCGCATGCGCGAAGTCCAAAGGCTATGAAAATAGCCTTTTTGGGGTTAGAGGCGTCCCTAATGGCCCAATCGGGTCGAGTGAGGTATTAAATTGAAGGTGACGTGAAGGAGCATCTGATAGACTGGGTGTGGGCTTGAATTAGGGTAATTCTGCGCATGCGCGAAGATA
>JAVTVY010020915.1:0-82185 GCA_036873755.1 Hanleya hanleyi
GCTTGTGTCAGATATATAAACAGTAGCATATATATTTGGGCTTGTGCCAGATATATAAACAGTAGCATATATATTTGTGCTTGTGTCAGATATATAAACAGTAGCATATATATGTGTGCTTGTGTCAGATATATAAACAGTAGCATATATATGTGTGCTTGTGTCAGATATATCAACAGTAGCATATATATTTGTGCTTGTGTCAGATATATAAACAGTAGCATATATATTTGGGCTTGTGCCAGATATATAAACAGTAGCATATATATTTGTGCTTGTGTCAGATATATAAACAGTAGCATATATATTTGTGCTTGTGTCAGATATATAAACAGTAGCATATATATTTGTGCTTGTGTCAGATATATAAACAGTAGCATATATATTTGTGCTTGTGTCAGATATATAAACAGTAGCATATATATTTGTGCTTGTGTCAGATATATAAACAGCAGCATATATATTTGTGCTTGTGTCAGATATATAAACAGTAGCATATATATTTGTGCTTGTGTCAGATATATAAACAGTAGCATATATATTTGTGCTTGTGTCAGATATATAAACAGTAGCATATATATTTGTGCTTGTGTCAGATATATAAACAGTAGCATATATATTTCTGCTTGTGTCAGATATATAAACAGTAGCATATATATTTGTGCTTGTGTCAGATATATAAACAGTAGCATATATATTTGTGCTTGTGTCAGATATATAAACAGTAGCATATATATTTGTGCTTGTGTCAGATATATAAACAGTAGCATATATATTTGTGCTTGTGTCAGATATATAAACAGTAGCATATATATTTGTGCATGAGACAGCAAAAGGCTCCAGTTATTGTTATACAACAAGAAATCAAGAATAGACAATTACCTTGGCGGAAGTGTAAGGGGATGCAGTTTCATCTATTCCATAATGCATGCCTTCGTGTATTATGTAGTTGGGTCTGATTATTCGGTGTTATCAGTTCCATATGTATAGCGGAATTATACCCTGGTTTACAGGAAAGACGACGCCAGGAATGGTATATAGGATCCTGTTGTAAATCAATGTGTACCAGGAGGTGGTATGTTCAGTCTGTATGTATGAATGCTGGGCGAGCCTGGAGTAACAAGTGCTGCCTCCTAATACAGCGACGTTTCTCTCCCATCAACCATTTCTTCTTTTATCTTAAAACTTTGCAATGAAGCTATATTCAATATATTGCCATATTGTTACGTTTGATTGCATTTTATCATCAAATCTGATCTGTTGCACTATCTGGCGTTTTCGTCATACTGTGTTTTTTAATCTGAGACAGCTGTCGTGTATATGATGATATTGTATTAGGTTCTCGCACCATTGTATCCTTGGTTCTGAGAATAAACTTCAATTCAAATTGATTACACCCAACATTCTAAAACTCGGAATCTCCAAAATTTCCTGCACCAGACCTCTCATCAGTTGCCTTCTTATTTTCTTCATTCCAAAGATTTTGCGTTCTTGTTGTACTAAGCATATTTAATATACATTTGTACGTATGAACAGTTTTGACAGGTAAATTAATATGTATTTTCCTCTCATGTTATCTCTCTTGTTCAGCGACGCGTCATCTGGTCTCTATGTAACAGTTGTATTCCTCGTCTCTCCTTCTACCTAAATATGCACCCTTCCTTGTCTTAGACTTTCCCTTTACGAATTATGGACCCTCAAAATTCTTTTTGTTCCGGCTTTGTTCCAAGACTCTTGGCCTTGCTGGCACATTAACCAAACGACTTGTGTCGGATGGGGTAATATGTATTCAAATTGGTTCAGCGTCTCGGGTGGTGTTCGGCAGCGTGATATCTGGTATATGTGTATTTGTTGATGACTTGGGATATGAAGACTGTGTTAGCATGATTATAAACCACATGATGCATGCTGATGTTCTAGTTATTCTTTCACCTTGTTTCTGGTCTTAATCGACTACTTATGATTTGTGATAGATTTGATGTTACCCACGTCAAGTTTAACTCAAAGACGGTAGGCGTGTGGTAGTCGGTTTGGTACATGGTCTAAGCAGCTGGGCTATCGCCTTCTCCAATCGATCGTATGACGAATCCGAAGCCTTAGTGAGAAGGTAAGTGGTTGTAAGTGCTGATAGATTTCAATTGCACAGTTAGGCTGACAATCTCGTTTACTGCTTAGTCGGAATCCCGTCTATCTGATTGAGGTTTGTTGGCTTATTCCATGAATAATGGCAACTCTAGACCTGACAACTGAAGGCGTTTTGAAGTTAGACCGAAGCCGCCCGTGTCCACAGATCTGAAAACCGACACAGAACACAGAACATCTATCTCAGCATGTTCACATATATGGATGAACTACTGTACATGGAAGCGACATTTGTGGTAGAATGAAATATATACCTTGACATGCATACCATGACATATTACATCAGTAAGCTACTTTCAGAGGGTGGTACAGCAAGCACATGCACACATTAACATTTCAGTAACTGAGTGGTGACCAAGCAATAACTCAGCGGTTACTGAGCTGTTACTGGGTTGTTAGTGAACAGTCACACTCAGCTATGCAGACAGTTACTGAACAGATTGAGCATGATAGTTTGCATGACAGGAAAAAAAAGACTACCACCATTCCTTCGCCTCCACATTCCCGGTCTTTTACTAAGATTACAGACACCTAAAGTGGTACACTATTGAATGGACCACGTATGTTTAGATGCGAATATGGCCCCAGAACAGGCGGGGTAGAAGTGTCAAAAATAAAATATTACATATACAAGAAATTGTTCAGTTGGCACGTAGTACAATATTATATTTTATAATCAGAAAAGTTTCACGGCACCGAGCCTGATCATTCTCGAATAACACTGCAGGCCGTGAAGTAGTGCATTCGTGCAAAAACGTCAATTTTGAGGCAAAAACACCTCCTATTTCTTTTTATAAACATATGAAGATAAACGATAACCAGAACCAGCTTGATACAGCATACTCGCTATTCCAATATGCAGTCATAGACCGAATTCTGGTTATGGTTCTGGTTATCGATAAGCTTCACAGAGAACAATAGGAATTGTTTTCACATCAGAATCAACTATTTTGCACAAATGCACTACTTTACGGCCCCATTGCTGGAGAATCATGAGACTCAGGGCCTTGAAAGTTTTCAGAGTATACAATATAATATTGTACTCTATGCCAATTGAACAATTTCTTGTAGTGAAATATTTTATTTTGGTACTTCTGCACTGCACATGACCTGGAGCCGTTTACCCATCTAAAGATATACGGTCCATCCAATGCTGGCTGATTGTCAACCAAAGTTCAATAAAACAATAAATCTGTCCGATATTTACTTGTACCAGAGCCATAGGATTTCCAGAACTGCCTTAATCTGCCTACGTCAGAAAATTGGGAAGCTGTGTCAACCGTTATGGCCGAAACTACATTCTGAAGTGTCAAAATCCATGATCAAAACATATATATTGCCAGTTTTTATTGCGTTGAGAAGAGAGCATTTTGGATGAAGCTTCGAACTCATACCCATTCAGAGATTATCATAGCTAGAGAACGACGACGATGAGGTGACGCGATTACATTGAAAATATAAGCAGTTGGCAGAACAGTCACTCCACAGAAAGGTGAAATTTCAGATGGATTCCATGTTGGTAGCCACCATTGTTAGTGGCCACCATTGTTAGTAACCACCATTGTTAGTAGCCACCATTGTTAGTAACCACCATTGTTAGTAACCACCATTGTTAGTAACCACCATTGTTAGTAACCACCATTGTTAGTAACCACCATTGTTAGTAACCACCATTGTTGGTAGCCACCATTGTTAGTAACCACCATTGTTAGTAACCACCATTGTTGGTAGCCACCATTGTTAGTAACCACCATTGTTAGTAACCACCATTGTTAGTAACCACCATTGTTAGTAACCACCATTGTTAGTAACCACCATTGTTGGTAGCCACCATTGTTAGTAACCACCATTGTTAGTAACCACCATTGTTGGTCCGGTAAATGATTGGATTAATATATATATCATTTTATATCTGCTTTCCTATCAGCAGCTCTAGTATGTATCTACACTTGTGTATAAACAGTTAACCAATCTGAGCATTCCCAATATTCAGCAGAGGAATATGAATAAAGGCTGTGGGTTGCCATTTCTATACCCTATCGCCGTACTAATTAGTTTCATTGAAGATTGCTTATCAGAGCTCATTTTCTATTTATATTTCAATTGTATACATAGTATCTCTTAGTTGACAGACTAGATTAATACTTCACAACAGAAATATTAAACACAGTAGCCTTTAACACATCTGTCATATTATATCGTCCAATATTTACTGGGAAGTCGTGGTCTTTTCATAGTCTGGACAGAATTGTCGGTCCCACTAGGAATGAACATCACAGTAGTCAGTACGGTATTACTGTCCTAATTGTTAACAATTTGAGAATAATAGCTGTCAGCACGATATATCAAATTTTGAGGGGTTCCCGGATGAAAACATCCAGTCATCTCTCAGTAACCGACAACCAGTCTTTCTCAGTAGCAACCATACTTTGTCTGTCTTCAATATTATCACTATTATGTGAAGGATTGACACGTTATAACGCCTACCAATGCAAAATCAGTCTAATTTACAGATTGCGTCTTAACGATAGGCGTGTGGTAGTCGGATTGGTACATGGTCTAAGCGGCTGGGCTATCGCCTTCTTCAATCGATCGTACGACCAATCCGAAGCCTTAGTGAGAAGGTAAGTGGTGGTAAGAGCTGATAGATTTTCAATAGCACAGTTAGGCTGACAATCTCGTTTACTGCTTAGTCGGAATCCCGTCTATCTGATTGATGTTTATTGGCTTATTCCATGAATAAAGACAACTCTAGACCTGACACGTTTATTCGCGAAGTTCTCTGACGTGAAATCCTCAATTCTGGGGTCAGTGAAATGCTTTGACCACGGTGGGTTCCATTTAAGGAGTATTCCAATATACCCGGTTTAGCAGAATCATATTGAACTTTCTTTGTGCCGAGGTGTGTACTCAGTATTAACTGAAACCATATTAACACCAAAATCAACACAGCATCAACTAAATTATACATATAAACACAAGGTAGTTTCTTGCAAGAGAGAACCGGCCAACAGTTTTTAATGAAGCTTCCTCCGGATTGTGTGATTATTCAAATATGAACATCATATCTATTCTGATACGCCTTGTAAACATGATATAATTGCCGTCTATGACGATAGGCTTCATGCCTGATATACAAGCAACATTTTGAGCCTAAAATGACGACCATGTGGAGGTAACAGAAAAGTTTCCTCTTTTGTCTTTTAAATGTTTGCTTTGCTGGGAATAAAAGCGGAAAAAACTACTTCATTTCACATCAGATAGTTATTTACTAATATATAATGCAGTTTTTTCGAAGAACATTGCATAAATACTAATTTTGAAAAAAAAAACATTTGTGGAAAATGACAGGCTGTGTGAGGTCATAATGGATCTGTTTATCTTTTCTGGTAGAGCTGGACGCTCAAGTGTATATTGTGGTACTTTTCATCTCCTTAGTCCGCGGGATAACGAAATATATAGAGGGGGAGAGGCGGAATCAGCTGAACCTTACTCCAGGCTATGGTGCATATCAAATCGCCCAGGCCAGACAGGGTAGCCCCGGATTTGGAAGCTGTTCCAACTATTTCGCCCCATATTTCGTATAGTCTCTGAGACAGACAGCTGAAACATTTCGTTTTTTGTCCCCCGCCGCAACGCGGCCGGGGGACTTTAAAATGGTTCTTGCTTCTATGTGTCCGTGCATGTCCGTGCATGTCCGTTCGAATGATTACTTCCTAACGCTTTGTTGGATTCTTCCGAAATTCGGCATACGCATTCCTTGCGACAAGACGCCAGTCGGTATCGCATTTCAGCAACATCTGCCTGAAGGTGGCGCCACTGGGTCAAAATGGATCCTGCTTCTTTGTGTCCGTGGATGTCAGTTACAAGCGATAACTTCCAAACGCTTTCTTGGATTCTTCCGAAATTCGGCATACGCATTCCTTGTGAGAAGACGCGGTTGCGTACTGGATTTCAGTAACATTTGCCTGAAGGTGACGCCACTGAGTTTCGCTGCGGCCGTGGGACTTTAAAACAGTTTTTGCTTCTATGTGTCCGTGCATGTCCGTGGATGTCCGTGCATGTCTGTTCGAATGATTACTTCCTAACGCTTTGTTGGATTCTTCCGAAATTCGGCATACGCATTCCTTGCGACAAGACGCCAGTCGGTACCGCATTTCAGCAACATCTGCCTGAAGGTGGCACCACTGGGTCAAAATGGATCTTGCTTCTTTGTGTCCGAGGATGTCAGTTACAAGCGATAACTTCCAAACGCTTTCTTGGATTCTTCCGAAATTCGGCATACGCATTCCTTGTGAGAAGACGAGGTTGCGTACTGGATTTCAGTAACATTTGCCTGAAGGTGGCGCCACTGAGTTTCGCTTCTTCGTGTCCGTTCCAGATAAAATGGGTCTTGCTCTCTTTGTGTCTGTGGATGTCTGTTCAAATTCTTCACAGGCGATAACTTCCAAAAGATTTGTCGGATTCCTTCGAAATTTAGCATATACACTCCTTGTGACCAGACGTGGGTTGGTATCGCGTTTCAGCAAGATCCACCTGAAGGTGGCGCCATTGGGTCTTGTTCCAATCTTCTGTGCATGCCCGTGGTTTCCATTCAAATTCTTCACAAGCGATAACTTCCAAATGCTTTGTCTAATAATTAGGCATCCCTAAATGCGTTTGTCATTGTTTCTTCTTTCTTCCGCTTCTCGCGGTTAGTTCTCAATTTCATGTCGCTTTAAATGAAGGACACCATTTTCTTAAATTTGCTGTCCAGTCCTGCTATTCCACATCATATGATTTACACTAAAGCTTTTGCAGAAACCATATTTTATTGCAGAAGTATAATATGAAATAACTGGCGGGGAAATTTCCGCTGTACCGAACCCCTGATTATTTAATTTCGTGTCATCTTAAATGAAGGATAACATTTCCTTCAATTTTGCTATCAAATAATTGTAATCCACATCATATGATTTACCCTAAAGCTTTTACACGAACCATATTTTATTTCAGATGTATAACATAAAATACCCAACTCAGTTTTTTTTTAATTTCGTGTCATCTTAAATGAAGGACAACATTTCCTTCAAGTTTGCTATCAAATAATTGTATCTCACATCATATGATTTACCCTAAAGTTTCTGCAGGAACCATTTGTGTCCACAGTGTAACTTACTATATTAATTACAACTGAGTTCCTAAAGTTTGGGTGCACATTAATTGTGCACATGATCAATTTCCTGAATTGAATTGAATTCCACCTTGTGATTTTTCGGACTGACAGATGATGGCATGCAGTTGTCAGTGTGGTTGTTTCATGTACAGGGAGCTTTCTATGGCTTTCATGTCAGCAGACCTACCACTACCCTCAAGGAGAGCATGTCCCCATCCCCAGGGCGCCGAGCCGCACCCTCTATCTCCCAAACTAGCCCTCGCCCGACCCTCATATATTGTGTTTGAGCATATCTATCTCCAATATATCTTGGCAGAAGCTGAAATTCGTGTGTTGTTTGCAATATTGGGATAATTGCAACCCCAAATTGCAACCCCAAAAGGTTTCAATTTATCAGGCACAGACCCATGTTTTTGTATTTGGTAAATATGTCCCTTGTCTATAGATCTTGCTTGGAATTGTTTTTCGTGCCAATCCGCTTCTGAGTGGCGCCACCTCGGGCCAAGTTAAAATTGCATCTCCAGACAATAACTTTTGAAAACATTAAGGATTCTTTCCAAATTTGGTGTGGTGGTACCTTGCCTAAGATCTGGCTTGAGAATGTTTTTTATGTTGATAGGGGGACCATCTGAAAGCTAAGTTAAGTGTTTCCAGACAATAACTTTTGAAAACCTGAACCGATTCATTCCAAATTTAGTGTTTAGGTACCTCGCCTCAATTTCTTGTTTGGCATTGTTTTTCATGCCGATCCACATATAGGTGGTGCCACCTGGGGGCAAATTTAAAATTATGTTTCCGGACAATAACTTTTTAATACTTGAATGAATTCTTTCCAAGTTTGGTATACATGTACCTTACCTGAAGGTTTCACTTGGTATTGTTTTTCTTGTCGATCTGCTCATAGGTGGCGCCACCTGTAGGCCAAGTTAACATTTTCTATTTCCAATGTCAAGGGATCTTGCCTCAAGATCTCGGTTGGGATTATTTTTTATGCCTATTTGCCTACACATGGCGCTACCTGAGGGCCAAAATTGCATTTCCGGACAGTAACTGTTGGACCTTAATGGATTCTTTAAAATTTGGTATGTGGGTACCTACCCTCAAGGCATCTTATGGGGCCATGTTAATGATGTTTTTCCTAAGTTTTACGTTTTTACTTTCTTCACAAATAATGAATGTTTCCTTTACTAAAGATGCAAAAGGCATGCCTCCAATCGTATTCGATCGACTGTATCTAGTTTCTTCCATATTTGGCATATGCATTCCTTGTGACAAGATGTTGATTGGTATTGCGTTTCAGAAAGATCTACCTGTAGGTAGCGCCACTAGGGTTCTTTCCGTTCTTTTGTGCTGCAAACAATATCTTTGAAATGTTGCTCGAAATTTGGTTTCCGGGCAATAACTTGAGAAATGCTCATCAAATTCTTCCCAAATTAGGCATGCATATACATTGTACCTTGCCATGAGATGTTGCTTGGGATTGCGTTATCCACTTCTGCTCAGAAAGTGACGCCACCTGATGACAAAATCTGAAATTTATTTTTGGCCAATAACTTGAGAACTGCATGCCCATCGGATTCTTCTCAAATTTAGCATGCATGTACCATGCCAGGAGATGTTGCATGGGATTGCCTTTCACTCACTTGCACTTACAGGTGGCGCCACCTGGTGGCAAAATCCCAAATTTGTCTTCGGGTAATACCATGACCTAAGATGTCGCCTGAGATTGCATTTAGCCCACTTGCGCCTATAGGTGGCGCCACCAAGTGTTAAAATCAAAATTTGTTTTCAGCCATTAACTTGAGAACTGCTCATCGGAATCTACTCAAATTTAGCATGCATGTATCATGCCAGGAGATGGTGCGTGGGATTGCCTTTTGCTCACTTTTACTTACAGGTGGTGCCAACTGGTGGCGAAATTCCAGATTTGTTTCTGGGTAATAACTTGAGAACCGCTCGTCAGATTCTTCTTAAATCTGGTATGAATATATCATGACATATGATGTCGCTTGGGATTGCGTTTCGCCCACTTGTGCTTACAGGTAGCACCACCTCGTGTCAAATCTAAATTTGGTTTCGCTCATCAGATTCTTCTCCAATTTGGTATGCAGATACCATGCCATGATATGTCCCTTGGGATTGTATTTCACCTGCTTCTGTATACTGGTGGCGACACCTGGTGGAAAAATCTGAAATTTGTTTCTGGCAATAATTTGACAACTGCTCATCGGATTCTTCTCAAATTTGGTATTCATATGCCATAAGATATCACTTGGGATTGTGTTTCGCACACTTGTGCACACAAATCTAAATTTAGTTTCCGGGCAACAACCCCTTTTCAGATTCTTCCCAAAGTTCGTATGCTGATACACCATGTCATGAGATGATCCTTGGGATTGCGTTTCGCCCACTTGCACCTACAGGTGGCGACACCTGGTGGCAAATTCAAAATTTGGTTTCCAGACAATAGGTTGAGGATGCATTCAGCTTCTCTTCAAATTTGTTGGTTTGCAGATAATATGCCTTGAAATGTCACTTGGGGTCGCTTCTCGGTTACATAATTACCATGCTTCATTGCATGGAAACTATATTACAGAAGCAAAAAAAACGTTCAGTCAACCGTTCTGAGTTGATTTTAAAACTTGGGAAGGCGGAAAGACCCTTCCGCATCCAACGCCTATGAAGTAGCAGTTGCCTCCCTCATGTATATCCCCCGAGACCAACAATGCTAAAAAATATTGCTGCCATTTCGGCGGGGGACTTAGCATCCTCTGGCTGCTTGTTACACTTTAGTCACGCTCTTCAAGAAAATGTAAAGGTCATCCTGTCGGAAGCCATTTTCTGCGAATTTTTGGACGGGTATTCCGATTTTTACCGGGTATAAAAATGCAAAAAAAATGGGAAAGCAAAAATAACACGACTCTCAGATGACACCTCGTCATTTTGAATTTTTCCATGATATCGTTCACCTTGGAGTATACAAATAGCCTCAAAATTCTATTCGCGGAAAAGTCAGAAAGTTTCAGCTCTGTTGTTCTCTTTGTTCCGTATATCCGGTGAAAAGATTTCTAGGAGAGAGCATAATGCCCCCCCCCCCTCGGGTAGACAGTGTTATAACACCAGTGAATTACATGAAAAGATGTCTCGCTATGCCTTCATGGTCACGTTGGAAAAACAGGATATACGAGGAATTTAATTCTGAGCTCGCATATTTCAACAGAAACGCGTACACTTAACACGGTATATAACAACAACGTTCAATATTACCCATCAACCTTAATGGATGGCGCTCATGTCATCTGAAATAAACGCACATGATAGTCAAATGACAAACTGTTATGCATTGTTATAACAAAGACACAGCTGGGTTATAACAAGGACACAGCTGGGTTATAGCAAGGACACAGCTGAGTTATAACAAGGACACAGCTGGGTTATAACAAGGAAACAGCTGAGTTATAACAAGGACACAGCTGGGTTATAACAAGGACACAGCTGGTTTGGTATTAATTTCCATCGAAATATTTCTCTGATTCAGGGAACCAGCTGATGCTGTCAGGGAACCAGCTGATGCTGTCAGGGAACCAGCTGATGCTGTCTTAGGAAGCTATGGTAATCCTCATAATCACAGTTAAACAGGTTTTTGTTCTGCAGTGACCAACATAATAATATACTCAGATCCAATGGCATATTAACCAGATAAATAAGTGATTATGAACTCTGTATGTTCAGGACTGGCGATAAATACAAACATCTGTTCTGGCAAGTTTCTATATTTAATAGTCAGCCGTTGTCCATTACAGAATTTCAATAAAAATAAAATTCTGGGGCGATTAACAGTAACAGCGAGCGTCGGGTGAGAGGAAATAAATCTATAATCCTGGTGGATATTACACAAGCTGAATGTCAATTTACCACGATATTATCATTCAACGGGAAGTATGTCAGTTCCGAACTCAGTTCACAAACTATGCCCATAACACCATATCAGTATTAAGAAGGCGCTCATGAAATATAGGAAGAATTCCTTCAGGAACGTGATTGGTCAAACCTTTCCCCAGGTGGAGAGGTACTATATCGTATTCCTATCCAAATAGAATCGGCAAGTCGACCAGTTGACTCAATGCGCCAACTCGCCTTAACAAGTCACGATTATTGGTAATAAAAGAGATAAAGCTGCATTAATCCGTGGAATCATTCCACCAAACTTAATAAGATAGGGGGATTAAGCTCAGGAATAAATGGAACTTTTTAGATCGACTGTTTTATTGATAATCTCTCCATCCCAATATTCACTTATGCGTGCAGCGGAGCTTATGATTCCCTTTCAGTCGATGCGAAAATACGAGAAACTCCTCAGAGAGATCCTCATTGAATGATCCGAATGATCTCTAGATCGACTTATCTAATGGTACAATTAATATTATTATCAGCCTGTTCTAGGGTTCTGGGTTCATGTACCCATATATCTAGGTTCATGTACTATTTATACTAACATTGTGTGCTTGGATCAGAGTGGTCGATGAGTCGTCCATTCGGTCTACATGTTTGACATACATACATCTACAGGAATTAATCGATCTAACATATCGTGCTAATTCCAGATGGAATCTCTCAGATGGAGCCGAGGTTACAATCCTTCAGATGGAGCCGCAGTTACAATCCCTCAGATGGAACCGCAGTTACAATCCCTCAGATGGAGCCGCAGTTACAATCCCTCAGATGGAGCCGCAGTTACAATCCCTCAGATGAAGCCGCAGTTACAATCTTTCAGATGGAGCCGCAGTTACAACCCCTCAGATGAAGCCGCAGTTACAATCCCTCAGATGGAGCCGCAGTTACAATCCCTCAGATGGAGCCGCAGTTACAATCCCTCTGATGTAGCCGCAGTTACAATCCCTCAGATGGAGCCGCAGTTACAATCCCTCGGATGAAGCCGCAGTTACAATCCCTCAGATGGAGCCGCATGCAGTTACAATCCCTCAGATGAAGCCGCAGTTACAATCCCTCAGATGGAGCCGCAGTTACAATCCCTCTGATGTAGCCGCAGTTACAATCCCTCAGATGGAGCCGCAGTTACAATCCCTCAGATGAAGCCGCAGTTACAATCCCTCAGATGGAGCCGCAGTTACAATCCCTCTGATGTAGCCGCAGTTACAATCCCTCAGATGGAGCCGCAGTTACAATCCCTCAGATGAAGCCGCAGTTACAATCCCTCAGATGGAGCCGCAGTTACAATCCCTCAGATGAAGCCGCAGTTACAATCCCTCTGATGGAGCCGCAGTTACAATCCCTCTGATGTAGCCGCAGTTACAATCCCTCAGATGGAACCGCAGTTGCGGTCAGTTGCACATGAATCTCATTATCTACGTCTGCGTATCCTCCTTCAAATCACGTTTTCCCCAAAGGACGATGGCTCCTGATTATTTTGTTATACATAAAGGTATATTAATGAAAATAATCGGAAATGAAGAATGGTTGGTCATTATGGACACAAAATGATGGTGTACAACTGACTGAACGATATGTTTTGCAACGAATCGATTTTTTTGCATTGGTCTAATGTATTATGTCATTGCCATTATTAATTCAGGTTGACTCTTTTATTTTCTCTTCGCATTGGTGAATATCACTTCACATGATTGTTGAATTACAAGTTTCTAGTCCGTCATTCATAATTCAGCCGTCGTCCATTAACGAATATCCGCGTCCATAATCCAAAGACCTATTCCATATTCCAGATAACAGTATTAGCACCAAATTCAAAAAGACATACATGGTAATTGTTTCAGTAAAACCCCATTCAGCATTGCCCTTTAATATTGGTTGTCTCTTCACGTTCACTCTCATTCTTCGTAGGTTCATCATAATCAACGCACCACTTACACGGCAATAGTTTTCATTTGGTTTCAAAGTGTCTTGGTCAAGACTGTACTCTATATATGTAGATGAGAGATAGTGGACACCTGGTAAAGACGTATTTGTGGGATATGTATATACGACTGCACAGCCCAGTGTGTTGTTGCAACAGTTTGCCCCAAATAATATTTCAGATGCCCATGTCGATAAATAACGACCACGATAATGAACTTAACCCAGTCATAATTCAGTCAGACTTATTTTCAAGTGAGGAAACCTACTCGTGATTCCAGTTGGAATCGGGATGAAGCGAAAAACCATCACGTCCAGTGTAGCATTTCCTGTCTGCAGGCTTATAGCCGACCGCACATCAAACCGGGTTTTGATTATAATTTGGTCAAAATCAAGTCAATAATGAAGAAACTTAGCATCTTTGTTCATAAACATCTGCGTGTTGCGTAAATTTGTTTCTAAACGTTGCTAAACCTTTGATCAGCTCCATTGAAGGTAGACATATTAGGGTATTTTACACGTTTTCAAGCGACTGCTCAGTAGAGCTTATACTTCATAGGGGATTTTAAAAAAATCCTATCACATTCAAATCTACAAAATATATGTAACGAGAAGCAGATACATTGGAAAAGCTGTTTATATAAGCCGAAATAAAACTGTATTCTCGACCTGCCTCATATATGTCCATTCATATAGATTTCAGGGTTGACAACTCGATGATTAAGCGACTGTGTTGTATGACGAATGTGTGATGGGGGGATCCCCTATTAACAAGAGCTACACAAAATATGTTTAATGCTGAATGAGTTGCGACCGATTAACATGTAGTGGGTGAACGATTAAAGAACGTGGTTGCCTGTATCCAAGTCATTACGGTACCATGTAACGAAGCAGAGAAAGAACAATCCTCCTATATGCAGTTAATCCCTATCGAGTTTGTGGGAGCTGCTATTGCGCGCCTAACCGTCAAATACACGAATACTTTGAGTTATACCATATTTTGCGTGAGTATAGAGGCTAGTATTTCGTCATGAAGTTGAATATTTTCACGAGTACGTGTTATATGATGGTATATAAGTATACAAGGCTTTCGCACTTGTTACTAATGCTAGTGATGAATTCCACTGGACCGTAGAGTTAGTCCTCACCATATCGTATCACATGACGTTAATTGACTCTTAACTCTCGAATTCCAACATAAACTGTCTCTACGTTACTGGTAGTACACGGATCCAGTCATACGCATGGAACATCCCGCTAATCCGAACCGTTACATTTCTAGCTTAACCTAAATCCTCCTATTTTATCAAGTTTTATTGAATGACACCACGGATTAGCGCATCTCTATTCTTATATTATCAATGGGCGTGACTTGTTTGAGTAGACTTTAAGCTTTGTACCAACTGGTCGATTTACCGATTCTTCCACGATGGAAACACGATATTGCCACTCTTCGTCTTTGTACAGATTTGACCGATCACGTCTTTGACGAAAATCTGCTTACATTTCACGAGCGCGTGTTTCAATGTTTTACACTGACATGCACAGTGTGACAAGCATGGTGACTGAACTCAGTTAAGAAATAAGAAACATGGGCAATTTCTGGTGGAGGATCGACGTGGGCAATTCCTGGTGGAGGATCGACGTGGGCAATTCCTGGTGGAGGATCGACGTGGGCAATTCCTGGTGGAGGATCGACGTGGGCAATTCCTGGTGGAGGATCGACGTGGGCGAAAACTATGATAGGCATAAAAAGAAACAGCAAAAGCAAATCTGATTGTTCTGTTTGATGAATTTCTGACAGGCGGTGTGGATATTATTAACCCTATACCTGGCCTGGGGGAGGGGGGGGGGGCGAAATGGCCCCCCTACCAAACTTTCTGCGCTATATCTGGAACGACAGAAAATAGAGAGCTGAAACTCCTTGACTTTATAGCTTATCATACTGGGGTCATTTTTAGCCTATTTGCATAACCCCCGAGCAAAGGATCATGGGTAAATTCAAGATGGCGGCCACGTGGGGTACCAGAAAAGTGATGTTTTTGTCATATTTCTTCAAAATTTCTGCTTTTCCGCGATGAAAAGTGGGCAAAAACTATTTTATTTCACATCACATTAATATTTACTAATTTATCATGCAGTTTTTGCGGAGAAATTGCATAAATAAAAAATTCGGAAAATCCGATCGAAAAATCGATCAAAAAATGCCGTTTTTGAAAATGACTTCACTGTGACGTCATCAAAGCGGCCATCTTGGATTTGTTTACATTTTCTGGTAGAGCTTGACCCAAGGGTTTACTGTGGTAAGTTTCAGCCCCGTAGCTCAAGGGGTAAGAAAAATAATTAGGGGGGGGGGGGGGCATTTCGGCCATTTCGGCCCAGGCCTGGGCAAGTCCCAAAAAGCCCAGGCCAGATAGGGTTAAACGCCCAATGTTTCATGGACTGCGTGGTCATCACAATACATAACAAAGATTTAACCATAACAATTGGGCCAGAAGGAAATAATATTTTTAATCCTGATAAAGTCGAAGCATGGCGGTAAAGACCGAGTAATATATATAATTGCTTAGTGTCTGTGAAAGATGAAAGGGTATGATTACCTGTATCTAAGTGATAACAGTATGATCGACTGAAGAACAAAATGTTCCTTCTATATAGGCAGCTTTACGATTTGATTAAAGGTGTATGCTGCTCAGAACAGCTATTGCATATTCAACTGAAAAATGAGTACATGTCGTTCACTCTGCTCTAAAATATTTGAAAACGTTTTGAATATTCAAGAAAAAACATAATGTTTCTATCCTATTATATCTTATATCCTATTATCACCATCCTCCTCGGTTCGTCGGGATTAAAAGTTAGAGATCGAAGAATGTTTCAGCGACATATTGAATCTTTTGAGATTTGTTAATCGAAAGATCCGGCACGATTGACAAGAACGTCTATGGAGACAGAGCCGCCCAATTTAGTCAAGCATGCATACCATATCATTGACTATTCACATTTCCGTTCGCTTGTACCACGTTCTTTATGCAAGGATTACAATATAATACTGCTTCAGATCGAACTTTCAGTAGCTAGCCCTCGTCCAATATCCGCGTCCTCGTCCAATATCCGCGTCCATAATCGAAAGACATAATTCATAAGGCAATATCAGCATCAAGCATGCAAAATAATAATGATAATATACATATATAAATACAAGCCATTTCAGCAAGAGAGCCCCGGGGAGTACTGTAGTCCACAATTGGCGCCAAGACATCAAATGCTAGTGGAGAATGGCTCGCGCTAGTGGAGAATGGCTCGCGCTAGTGGAGAATGGCTCGCGCTAGTGGAGAATGGCTCGCGCTAGTGGAGAATGGCTCGCTTAGTCGGATTTGTGTTCTGAATAAGAACTTGCACTCTACTAATATTTTCTCCGTAAGGACCGTTCTCCGTAAGGACCGTTTTCTTTTATCTATCGGTCACACAGATGACCACTTTCCATCCGTTGAGTTGTCAGGGCTATTACATCATTGCTCTTGGATTTGCGTCGGGTTTATCGAAGGCCAAACCATACTTTGTAGTCGCTCTGACATTTTCCGTTGGACACACAATACAGTTGCGAAATCTCTGTATGACCTCTGCGCACTGAGCTATAGAGAGAGAGAGAGAGAGAGAGACTGAGAGAGAGGATTAAGTTTAATGTTGCGTTCAGAAATATTTCATTTATATAGCGACTACCATACAAAATTCTAAGTATTCTAACAAAAACAAGTCAACAACCCAGCAATCCAGAAGTAATCAACACAACACAACAAAAGACATGCACATACATTAAAACTTAATTAACTTAATTAATTTTCTTTCAAATAATCTAAAATACAGTCTTCTTTTGCCCGACTAAAACGATTTTCTAAAGTAGCTGCTGATAAAAAAAAATCTCTTACAATCTTAAAATCTATACCGTCGATCAGAATATGTTTCACTGTGAGATCTTCGTGGTATGGAATACACCTTGGGGCTGATTCCTTTTTTAGTATATGTTCGTGAGTTAATCGGGTATGGCCGATTCTACATCGCCTTGTCATATGGCTTGATCATCGCCTGATCATGGCTTGATCATCGCCTGATCATGGCTTGATCGAAATGTTTCTGGCTATCTTACAGTTTTTTGAAAGTTTGTTATTATCCACAACATCTCAAAAGGATTGAAACAGTTTCTCACATAAGCACAGATAAAGATTCTGAAATCGCTATATGGGATTCCAACAGGATCAACCTCATTATCTTAGACTGCCTTAGCCATTTCATCGGCTTCAGTATTTCATTCGATGACAACGTGGCCAAGCAACCAACATAACACAACAGCAATCTGTTGGTGGAATCTACGGCCATATAATAGTAGAAAGTTCAAAATGGTGGGGTGAGTTGAAGTCTGAGCTATGTATGACATGTGCGCACTGGTGTATTCAGGCGAATTTTACATGTGATTATGTTTCGTGCGTTTTCCCTTCTGCCTGACAGTAACACCTGTACACCTCATTCCCAAAATCAAATAGCTGCGCTATTCGCCTCAACATATAAGTCAATGCCCAGCCTGATAAACTTCAGCGGGTCACCTGAGAACGAGGATTTAGTGGGGACGTTGGCGGTAATTGTGTACTATCCACCCAGTCTAAAGGAAAAAAAATAATAATCCACTAGGTCGCCGTCGCTACGTATCAGACTTCTGAATTGCCAGAGGAAATGAAGCATACAACCCTGTACCTGGAACCATGGCATTTAGGTTTGGCGATATAATGCACAGAAAATAACTAAATTGTGAAAACGTCTCCACAGTAGAAAATCTACAGTAAAGTATAAAGGTGTAGATTCCCATATATCCAGCAAAATTCATTATATGATAAGCAGAAATGTCTAATGTCCAGCCGGGCACTACAAAAATATCGTTTCTATATACATGATATATCAATTGTTCTATATACATGATATATCAATTGTTCTATATACATGATATATCAATTGTTCTATATACATGATATATCAATTGTTCTATATACATGATATATCAATGTCATTTCGGGATTTCTCGTCTCGATTACAGCTCTTGTTCAGTCTGATAGTTTCTTCTATATCTCCCGATTACAGCTCTTGTTCAGTCTGATAGTTTGTTCTATATCTCCCGATTACAGCTCTTGTTCAGTCTGATAGTTTGTTCTATATCTCCCGATTACAGCTCTTGTTCAGTCTGATAGTTTGTTCTATATCTCCCGATTACAGCTCTTGTTCAGTCTGATAGTTTATTCTATATCTCCCGATTACAGCTCTTGTTCAGTCTGATAGTTTGTTCTATATCTCCCGATTACAGCTCTTGTTCAGTCTGATAGTTTGTTCTATATCTCCCGATTACAGCTCTTGTTCAGTCTGATAGTTTGTTCTATATCTCCCGATTACAGCTCTTGTTCAGTCTGATAGTTTGGTCTATATCTCCCGATTACAGCTCTTGTTCAGTCTGATAGTTTGTTCTATATCTCCCGATTACAGCTCTTGTTCAGTCTGATAGTTTGTTCTATATCTCCCGATTACAGCTCTTGTTCAGTCTGATAGTTTGTTCTATATCTCCCGATTACAGCTCTTGTTCAGTCTGATAGTTTGTTCTATATCTCCCGATTACAGCTCTTGTTCAGTCTGATAGTTTGGTCTATATCTCCCGATTACAGCTCTTGTTCAGTCTGATAGTTTGTTCTATATCTCCCGATTACAGCTCTTGTTCAGTCTGATAGTTTGTTCTATATCTCCCGATTACAGCTCTTGTTCAGTCTGATAGTTTGTTCTATATCTCCAACATACTGCAGGATGATATTATCTATATATAAAGAATCATCGTTTCATAGGCAAAACATGTATTAGTTGCGTGCTATGATAAGATATATCAACTATTGCAAGACGACTGCATTATCGTAAAATCATGCCACTCTACAGACGTTAGGATATTCCATTCAATCGTGCAACTCCCTCCACCAGCTCTTTTTGTCACTCTCACTGGTAGCACACTACAAGCAGCGTATTTTCTGTCATGATTGGCCAAGTGTGTGAGGCGAGCGGACGGGGTTATCAAGCAACGTTTTGTGTCCAGAAAAAGCCTTGTCCAAGCCTTGATCATCGGACGAGGGAAAGAATTTTTTTATCAGGAAATTCCTTTTATGCTAGTCAGTGCTGTAACTGGATATTGGAATGTTATGTAAATGACTATCTATTCTGTTCAACTTGGTAAGGGCGGCCCCACGTGGTCATGCCATTCATTTCATGTTCACCGTCATTAACCCATAAAGCTCTTCACAAAATGTCAGTTTGAAACATTACATCATCCACCCATGAAATATAGGTCATATACTTCAAAGATGTAATATTTTCTTTATCGTGTTCCTATCTACACGAAGCGGTAGATCGACTATTGGTTCTCCCTGCTTTCATGTAAATCTGTGCATTACCTACATCATTAATATCTCTCCTGTCTTTGATCTAGTCTTCTTCCTTACCTGAACACGTTATGTTTGGTGATTATCGAATTAAATATGATAGAGTAGTGCACGACAGACTGACAGGGGTAAGACTCGATCTAACAATATCAACACTGCTTTGGCGCCATATAATGCTATTATAATATTGAATGTAATTGTCATTTATCAAGATTGATGATGTACAAATTTTCTACACTCTTCTGCCATATATGAATGCTAACTCGCTGGCTGCATTCGTTAAGCCGGCGTATTGTAACAAAGACTGTTTAGTATCCAAATGTTTCATAAATAGCTCATTTAGATCACTTAGTAACAATTATTACCAGAGTTCTAAGGGAGTAACAGTTCTAACTGGTGTGAATAACTACGATTATTGTAGATGTGTAGATCAAGTGTATCATATTACTGGAATGGTACCATATCTGACAGGCTTTTTTCCATATACAAGCATAACAGCATGCCCATGTTAGGCTAAAATACAAACGTCTAGTCCGTCATTCAATATTCAGCCGTCGTCCATTAAAGAATTTCGCGTCCATAATCCAAAGACCTAATTCATATAATAACATTAGCCCCAAATTAAAAGGATGAATCATAGTATACATACAACTATGCTAATTTCCTGCAAGACAGAAGCGGTCAACAGTTTTCAATGATGCCAGCAAGACATCAAGATGTTCCAAAAATAGTAAATCCGTATGGCTGATCAGTATTCTTAATCCATATGATATACGTCGTAAAGTCGTCATCTGGAGTATGATGTATCTCAGTCAAGCTTTGATTGTGACTGTTCATTCTCACGATGTGATTTGTAGTAATAACTTGTAGCATTCAACTCATCATCGTGATAACAGTGAAAAAGGTGCAAGTCGTGTAAAACAGAATAGATCTCATTTCATGCGATTAGTGGCATGCTACAAATCGGGGATTCCTCCATCGAGTTGCTGCTACAAATTGCACAGTGAGAATGGATCTTAACGTATACACCATATTGCATCAGCAACGCTCGACTTTCGACCTTTCACTTGTAGTATCGCGGTTCAATTCATGATATTTGCTATCAGATCTATTACATTTCTTCCTATTTCTATAATATTATACATGTGCTGATGTGGTTGAGTTTCTTCCAGTACAAAAGAGGGTTCTTGGCGGCCTCACTTCTAAATGATTTTGACCCTAAATATGTTGTACCTTGTTTATGTGCATCGTGATTTACCCCTTGTTTATGTACATAGTGATTTACCCCTTGTTTATGTACATAGTGATTTACCCCTTGAATATCACGAGTCTTCTACATGTATTAAGAGGCTGATAATGACATTAACATCAACGCCAAGAATGCGAAAATGTTTTTTTTTATTTTGACCATTACTTAGATTTAACGCTCACAAATTCATCAATGTTCAATCTCAGTAAACTCAGATATAATATCACGGAATACTATATCTGAATTCAGCCCTGTATCAATCTCATGCGAATCGGAAACTAGATTTGTTAGCCAATCACGTGGTCAGCTTGCTGAAATCACGCCCACAGTAATTACACACGGTAGCACGTGGACTGATATATAAACATTTTCGGGAAACAGTATTCAAATATGGCATCATTTCCAGACGGTCTACATGGTAAAAAGTGCAGATCAAAGAGTTTACTCCCGCCGAAAAGTCTGGCTTTGTTGGGGAGTAGACAATATCAAAAGATTTGGCCGCGCGAAGATGTTAATCTCCGTGAAGTAAACGTCAATCATTGTCAGAGAGAAAAGTCAGAAATTGTCGTGATTGGCTTATTATGGGATCTCGCAGAATATCGGCGAACAATTCACACGAGGTTTTCATAGCGTTACGTCTAGATGGTATTTCCCTGATTTACCATCTTGGTTTACCTAGATTGATCAATGTTCAGCTAAACTCGATGTTTCAAATAATGTTATCACACATTCGTGATCTGTACTCTCTACATGTAAATAATATTATATCGATGTGAATTAAGTATACACGGAATTACAATATGTGACATAAATGCACAAGCTAGCAACATCTGAGACATGAAGGGCACTTGAGAAGTTATGGTCAATAAACAGACATATGTTCTTCGATAGATATCGCACACTACACAAACATGTTCCTTGATATCGCACATACAGTTGTTGTTGTCATGGTATTGCAGTATAAAATTAGACACTGAAGATAGTTCTAGAATAATAGAGCTCATGTAAACTTGTTTACATTCTGTTCTGTGGTTATAATCAGAGAATTTTCTCGAAGCCGTGACCGATTATCACAAGTAAATTGCAAATGGCCGATACACGAAGAGACTCGTATGACGCGGGTAATTGGGTCACAGCGCCATCTACACGTAGGCTTGTATACGTACTGTTTTATGGGTTAATCATTTCGATCATACGTCAAGGCTGTACCGGTGGAAGCTTCCTGATTTGGTAGAATGTACCGGAATGCCACATGGAGTATAAATAGCCTGACAATTAGTAGTCATTCTGGAGGGATTCGAACTGGCTTCTATGTGGGTGCATTAGATTGTGCTACTATCTGAATATTACCTTTGCCTGAGATTACTGACTGTTGCATTACTCCTGTGTTTTGACCGCTGTGTTATCTGCGTGATTTAACTGTCGGAGATTGGACGCTTTGCTGGAACAGTAAACGGTTGAGCGGTGTTGGATTATCAAAATACAGGAACGTGATTTCTGCGCGTCTGCACGGACTATATAGAGATTTGCACGTTAGTACGGGCTGTGAGAGATACACCGGTATAGCATTGAACAGTAAGACTATATTTCATATTTGTTTGTTAAGTTGACCTTACTTAATTTGTATATGGTTTAGTATTGTAGATACGACAGAGGTGTCTAAGACACTGGATTGCACACAATCATCCGGGTGGAGACAGACAGAGCTTCAGTTTCCAGTGGCCGCTGAAAGATGGTACCCGGTTCCTGGTCTCCCGGTAATACATTGTATTATCTTCTGATTATTCATACCAGATATTATGTCTGATTGACTGATAGAATATATGTCATGTCTTTATTCTGTAATTGCGTACACATTTAAACATGGAATATTCAAATATCAAGTGGATAGGAATGGGATTTTTCTTTACTTCACTGTGGTTTTACTGAATTCAAATTCATTCTTTTGAAAAAGCCATTGAACTGATTTAAATTCTACCGTTTTGTAGAATGTCAAGTAGTTTCAAAAATTTTATGGGATTTCTTGAAATTTCGATCTGAATGTTAGATCTGTTCCTCTCATTTCCTCTCATGCAAGCGCGTTTGCATATATCAGCATCTTATGTATAGCAATAAGAAAGTTATTTCCTAAAATGTACATTCTGTAGCATTATGAAGGTTGTATACCGCTCAAATGAGTATCGAGGCCAGAGCTTCTCGATGGAACTTTCGCTTTCATCAACGAAGTATTTCACTATACTTCTAAAGAGTGTAAGACGTTGGGGTTATAATATGTATGATGATGAATATTTCACTGGTGGATGGGTAAACAAAGCTGACAGTGTTGTACAGTGAAGATGATCTTGATCGATAGTCGACACCTGGTGTACAGTACCGTATACATATGTTCCGCTAAAGTGATAGATAGACTATGTTGTCGAGATTGGTAAAATAACTAGCGACGATGCATGTGTATAAAGCATTATTCATTCTCATGGGATTTGATGAATGTGATTGACAATCCATGATTCATTGTATTTTATTGCTGATACGCTATAAATTTGACTGGGCTATTTGAGATGCACCGTTGCCAGGGGAGGAGCCATATCGCCCTCCTTCGTCAATAGGGCTGAGACTTCCTACAATATATGTTGGCTTCAAACTCTACCAGGGAATGTACCCAAGACGGCCGGCCGCTCTGATGATGTCATAGTGAGGTCATATTTTAAAAATACATTTTATTGTTGTTGTTGTTTTTTTTCGGTCAGATTTTCCGAGTTTTATTTTGTACTATTTCTCCGGAAAAACTATATAATTAATTAGGAAATAATTATCAGTTGTGAAATATAATAATTTTGATCGTTTTTATGAGTAAAAACGAAGAAAAGGCGACTTTCCATTCACACCCTCACGAAGACCATGCATTTTGAAATGTTTCCAGGATCCTCTGTTCGGATGGATATGCAAATATGCCCCAAATGACCCAAAGCAAAGAACTTACAGAGGGTCATTTCTCATTTTTGGCCTTTACAGAGATAGTGTAGAAAAGGATCTGGCGCGGTTTGATGAGGATTTGGCCCCCATGAGGTGCGGTTTGGAGTGCCAAAATGAAATCTCGCGTACGAAAGAATTTTTTTCGTTAGCTTAAAGAATATTATCTAGTCGTATGTTCAGTGTAATTGTCAGGCACTAGGCCTTGGCGTTCTTGAATAATAACCCATTGAAGAAGTGTATTCGTGCAAAATCGTCCGTTTTAGGTTAAAATAACTACCTTATTTTCTCTATAAACATATGAAGCCAGTCGAGAACCAAAAGAAACTTTACAAAAAAATATTTGTTGAGTCAATACCTAGTAGTTGTCCAAAGATGATTTTGGTTCTCGACTGGCTTCATATGTAAAATTAAAACTTTATTAGATGTATTCTTTCATGTGGAGTGCTGATCATTAAATGTGATAATTCAGAATAGCACGCTGTCGCATTGCGCGGTAGTGTAATGGATAAGAGCGTGCTATTTTTGAACTTCTTGCATGTCTTGATCGCGGGTTCGAATCCCATAAAGGGCTAACCGTATTTTTTCTTGTCATAATTTATTGTCACTCCCGTCCCCCGCTTCGATGCAGATTCCGAACACGAGAAAGAACACAGTTATTATCTACATAAATATAGTAGCCACTACTAGAAAAATAATATGGATTTTGAAGATATTATTTTTCTGTACATTTACGAATATGTATACCGTTATAAAAGTAACTCCGCATGAAAAGAACCAATTTACCTGCAAATAAAGCAAGGAATATTGTACTCAAGTGGGGGTTTATAAATGTAACTTTTATCTGAATTGTTCACAGTAAGCTCTGTATGACGCTTGAAACATAAACGATTCTGTATCAGGCTATATAAAGGTGAAATATACAATAGTATGATCGGTGCGTACATGCTGTAACAAGCGAAGAAAAAAAGGCCAAATGCGCAAAATATTTGTTGAGCATTCAGACTGGGGTAATGATTGATTGACATGATGATTTGATTTGCAACTCATGCCGACAGAGGTTTTACAAATGGAAGAGAACGGAATGTTCGATTGATACTACGATATACCAAGCCGTCAGGTACGTCAGGCGGTGCCAAGCAAGAAGTCTCCAAAGTAATAACATTGCCAATAGTATCTTGCACCAAAAGTCACCGACGGTGTACTCTTTGCAAGTGCAGTAGGGGTAGATTTGTGGTGATACCAGGCTTGGCTCGATTGGATTTGTTTTGCGGCAAGGTGTGTTGGTTCCCGCCGGTTGTAGATGTTGCTCCAAACATCCCGATGAAAAACAAGATGGGCAAATCGGTGGATGTAATGACACTGCGTCGACATTTCAAAGTCATGGATGCTGATGAAATCTCGACATTAGTGGAGGAATCATGTTGGTAGAAGTAGGAAGCGGAATCGACTTCGAAGATGTCGCATTATTGTCGGATGATATTATGTTTTCATTGATATTGGTGGTACACGTTGTGATATAATATATACATAGCTGGTGCAAATATTAGAACTATCAACTATCTGCCATCGACGAATCAACTTTTTTTTTAGATTAATGAAGTTTCAAATTTTTTCGCCAGATTAATGTGAAACGCTGACTGAGAACAGTGTGGCCTTACTCATGCGGCAGCGCTTGTAAGATATTTGGCAGTCCACCCACTCTCACAGAAGTCACGTGATTTGTAATGGTCGGACTGGTAAAAGTTGAAAAGGGGGCCAAAAGGCCGCAATAGCGTGCGATGTCCTTTGTTGATTGGTGTGGTTTTGCAATTTATGGAAATGTGACTGTGTTACATTCAATGCATGCTCATTCAGGCATAGCACTACGTAGAGGGTAATCATTTTTACCGATTGGTGCTCTGATCGAACCGTGTGATTGAATAGATCTTTGCTCTACCTGTTAGGATTAGGATTTGTTCATGATTCAATAAAATCTGTCTTTGATAATCTGTATTGCAATTTTTCAAATGCGACCGTCTTGCATTGAATCCATGCTAATTCAGGCATATCACCACCTTCAGGATAATCATTTTCACTGATTGTTGCGCTGGTCAAACTGATGCTCCATGAGAAATTTCGTTCAAATCGTATAACTACCTTAGAAAATGTTAGCCAATGTTTGGGGGGGGGGGGGGACTTAATTTTGTTGTATTTATATTTCAATCATATCAAGACGTTGGGTCCTTTTCCATTTCACACCCGGGAACCCCAACAGTGGGATTCTATCCCTTTTTAACCCTACCTGGCGGGGGGGGGGGGGGGACAATGGCCCCCCTACCAAACTTTCTGCGCTATCTCCGGAACGACAAAAAATGGAGAGCTGAAACTCCGTGACTTTATAGTTTATCATATTGGGGTCATTTTGAGCCTATTTGCATAACCCCCCCGAGCAGAGAATCATGTGTAAATTCAAGATGGCGGCCACGTGGGGTCCCAGAAAAGTGATGTTTTTGTCATATTTCTTCAAAATATCTGATTTCTCCGGATGAAAAGTGGCCAAAAACTATTTTATTCCACATCACATTAATATTTACTAATATATCATGCAGTTTTTGCGGAGAAATTGCGTAAATAAAAAATTCGGAAAATCGGACTGAAAAATCGACCAAAAAATGCCGTTTTTGAAAACGTCACTGTCACGTCATCAAGGCGGCCATCTTGAATTTTTTTTTACATTTTCTGGTAGAGCTTGACCCAAGGGTGTAGTGTGGTAAGTTTCAGCCCCCTAGCTCAAGGGGTAAGAAAAATAATTAGGGGGGGGTCCATTTCGGGCCCCCCCCCCCAGGCAACAACAGGTCCCAAAAAGCCCAGGCCACATAGGGTTAAACCTGGGACCCCTATGGGTGCCCCAGTTAGTCAGTCACCTAGTCTTATGACAAGCCGTCTTAGACCAACATTGAGACGCCAGTTTGCATTTATTTATTCAAAGCTTTTGAAAGAAAACCGGACTCGCTCAGAGTCTGACTATCTCCTCCCAGAGTAGTGTGCTCAGTGTCACAGAGTATGACAATAGAAGGCATATCAAGATTTGCCACTTAAGAAACAAGTGATCATCCTTGCGAGCCACTGGCTTGGTTAATTACCCATAACAGTTCTGTATATAAATAGTTCAAGGGTTTTCCTCTAAATCAAACCAATCAGTGAACATGCTAAGCTAGCTAATTACGCCAATCCACTGCGAGGTAGATGTGACAGGTTTTAATTTCATCGCGGGCCAAACTGCTTTGATATCATGTTGAAATCGACATCGGATACCAACAGGCTACTTCAAAAGAAGGATGGGGGATGAACTGTATGAGATTGTACAATAGAAGCATTGACTCAAGAATTTAATCGAATAACCAAAAATGTCCAGGTAAACCCTCTGCAAGGATTTAGGATTTACCCAGACTTGTGAAGATGGCAAGAGATGAGCAGCAGTAGTGGTGTGTTGTCCGTCATCATGCCCATTGTTCAACAACACTGTCGCTTTGTTCCCCTTTTGCTCAGCCCTTCAATACCAGTACTTCATCAGCATGAAAAGTGACGTATACACTGGATTTGATGTCAAATGTGCAAATTCATCCACTCAGCAGTAAGTAGATATGCACTCAATGTATAAATGTTAATGAGCTCATTGGACATTCTTCAATCATTACAGGACTACATCTGCATAAATTGATAAAATGTCTCCTTCACTACTGCATGGGTAGGGGCATTTCTAACATGTTTACTATTACAGCATATTCTGATATGCCTGTTCACTGGGAGAATATGTAGCCACAAGCTGGTGTATCTTATCCCAGCCCAATCAACCTCTCTAACATCAAATATATCAATGTTCCTTGCTATCAGTTCACTTCAACAAAAGACCAACTGTGAGCAAGCTATAATCAAAGTCCCTTGGCTAATTATCAGCTTCTGTGTATTGGAATGAATGGAGGAACTTCTGGTATCAGCCAGGCAGCCTGTAATAATGAATATTGCGATATGAAATTCAATTACATTCTCACCGGCATTTCAATCCACTGCAGGATTACGCTAATAGAGAAGTTTAGAACTGCAAACTCTAATTCTTCATATGAGCATGGACCTCTTCCATATTCCAAATTGAACAGTTTTCATTGAAGACATTTTACTGTCTAAGTACCAAATGGTTCTACAGTTTTAGACTGTTATCAACCATGTCTACAATGTAACGAAAGAAAAGAATTGGAGATACACTGATTAAAAATGTCTGGAAATTTGCCAATCCAGGATGCTAATGCCAGGACATACTTAATTCTAGAATTGCCAGTACATGTTTTAAGCACTCAATTTAAGCATCCAGCCCAGGATTAGATACGCTATTTGCAGACAGTACACTCTCACAGATCTCTCCCATTTTGACACAGACCAGTTTGACCCACAACATTCTGTTCCAGAATTGATTGCTAAGCTCATAAAACCCATTTCAACTGTGTATGTAGCTTCGAACCAAGGTGCAAGTCAATGCTCACATGCGCTCAGATAGCTAGCATCAGTTCACTGGTCACAAACAAAACCAAACAAAATTTGTTGTCTAAACGAGATTTAATGAGTTGATGTGAAACGGCAATACATAATGTATGAAACAAATAATGATATATGTATTTAAACAAACTATAACACTAATCATGAAGTAAATGAGCGTTACTAGATGTAGATGGGCATAGAGGTGTTCCAACTCTAACAGGAAATATTACAGCTAAAATTGAATTGCCATATCAATACACAATGGTATTACTTATTAAAACATCAATTGCACGCAAACTTAATATACAGTGTGTATACAATTTAATCTTGGTGTAGTTATTCATGAAGTCAGAAAAGAATATCAGAAATTGCTGAATGAACAAAATTCACATCCCAGGAGCTGCAAGTATTTGATGATCTCCTTCAATAAATCATGTAAACAGAGGTTGATTTGCGAGTATTTAAAATCTGCCGTTACTATTTAAAATCAGATAATATTAAGTAGACACAATGCCTTTCTGAGGATCAATTTCAAAAGGTTATGATTTTATAAGTTTTCTAAACTTCGTCAGCCCATGTGGACTTGTTTTCATGATGTTTAACATATGGTTTGACATATACAAATGTCCTACATGATTTAAACATTTACTTACTTTTTATTCGATGTTTATGTTGTGATAATGAATTTTTGAATGATGATTTATGAGTCATGCATTTTTGGGGAATATTTGAACAAGCTTGGCGTGTTTACCTTGTAAGTTCTCTAACAAAGAAACAGAATTGGTTTAACAACTTGCAACTAGTTTATAACTGTACAAAAGTCAATAATACAGCGATCTTGTCCTCATCACATAAAGGTACACCGTAACTGTAACTGGGGCAGATTGAAGAGTAAATCCATACAATGGCCAATACCCCTACTCTCTGAAGCCAGGGGAAGTTAAGAAAATATCCCATTAAAGGAGAACTCATCTGAACAGGTTTTCCACCCTACACCTCCTTGATAATTTCTTTGTGAATTGATGGGTTTTACGGAAATAATACAGGACATGTCGGAGATGGAGCATTCTTATGTCTTGTAAACCAACTGTAGGGAGATGCCATTAGATACAGCAGATTCAAGGTAAAATTAACATCTGAGTTGATTGGAAATGATATGATCGTGTGAAGAACATGTGATGGTACCAGTGACGTCGCCTCTGTTACATGCGATGTAGCCCATAGAGCATCGCTTTCATGTACAAATATGGTGACCCCATGTGGTCAATCTTCACATAGAAAACACATACATCGAATGGATTATTTCCATGGAATACCGTATTTCAAAGAGCATATTTAAGAATGCAAATTGCTGAAGTAAATGTTGAGAAGACCTCTCCTTCACGGTAATTGCTTTAATAATTCAATCAAATGAAGTACATTTTATTATAAATAAGAAGGTTGACTCCGTCATATAGAAGCAGGACTGTATTTATATAGTTTCTCCTACATACAGGTGGTGATCAAATTCATTTGAGTGACTGATCCAAACTGGAGACAAACTGTGCTGTGAATGAATGAGTACGGCTAAAGTAAACAAAATTCTAGCCTCACAGGCACTGCCAGATCTTTTTGTCAACCCTTTGGATTCTTTTTTCACTATTTTATTGATTATTTTTACACATTTTTTGTTTTTGAACACCCGAGTTAAGTTGCTTGATGTCTTCTTCAAATTGCAGGAAACAGTATTGATGAAGGCCGTCTCTTCATCTAAACCAAAGAACAGTGTTGGTTTCATGCAAACTGTAGTAAACTATTACATCGGTTTGCCAGAAAAGATGGATATATTTGTTCTGCGCAAAAGAATAAAAAATTTTTTTTTAAAAAAACGTCCCTTCCTCGTAATTTGTCTTTCAAGAGAGTGCCTGTGAAGCTAGAGATTCATCTTATTCAACCTACAGCAATTACATTATTAGAGCAATCATGCTATTCCTCATTCACAAAGAAACTCTTCGTCCTAGAGAGCCGTTAGCCAAGATCATTTCATCATTTCTGGCACACTCATTGGACTGAGGGCTGTTCCATTTAAAAAGGTATGGGAGGGGCGGAAGGCAGCTTTGAATTATACCCCACCACCCATAGAAATTTTATTGGCCTTCCCAATGTTGTAACATGGATTGAAGGGAATTTCCTCCTATGACCCATAGAATAATATATTGAGTGCCTTCCTCCCCTCCCATAGCTTTTAAATGGAACAGCCCTGACATTACTGCAAGATCATATGATAATTATGCAGCTCCACCTTCAAACGAATTCACTCCATTCAATGTAAAATAAATAGTTACTGTGTGCATACTTGAAGTTTACAGCTCACCATACACTACATCCTGTCATACACCATTCACTGTGACATATGTTCTGTACTGTGACTATACACAATGAATAATACCAGTACATCAAAAAAGGATAAATGGGATGATAAAATTGACGATCAAATTTATGTACGAGATTCCAGAATGGAATACAGTGAAATATGACTGCGACAGACTGTGCACGCTGCCTTATCTTGATCATGTGGACTCTTGAAGGCTCCCGCTTCAGCCTAGAATGGGGCATTCTGAAAATCATCCTGCATCAAAGAGAAAAATTAGAACATATTACAATAATATTCCCTGATAATATCTATATGAATGTTAAAAGAATGAGTTTGCATTACCATGCTCAATTATTACATTGTATTACAGAAATGTATTACTTCTACCAAGGCTTATATTTGTCACTCATTGAATCTACAATACTACAAATTTTCATCCACTCATCAAGCAGTACATTTGATCCTATGAACAGTTCATCATCCAAAACAAATGCCTTCTTTAGAGGGTAAGTAATTACATTAAAGCAGTGACATATCTGATGGCGATCTACATTTATCTAGTATTTATTCATATCACCATAGATGCACGTCTTTCTACAGCTAACATCTTATTTTCAAAAATTAAGCCATAGAAAAAAAGTCACGATGTACAATAACAGTAGTGGTATTTGCGATGCATGCTTTTAAATGACGATGAGAACCATCTGTGCAGGGTGCTACTACTTCACAAACGATCACAGTGTGGTAAACATATTTACAGCACAAAACCAAGTTAGTCCCACCAATTCCTCTTATAGCCCTGTTCCACTGATCATGTATAATCTGAAGTTTTGTTAGGTTTGGACCAGTTCGGAAGTTTAGGACAAGATAAGTTTTATTCTCCTTTCCTCACCGATCAACGATAATAAAGTTGACAAATGACTGACACATGATAATGCAGTAATTTTTTGATGATATATGTACTTTGCATGAACGGATATTATATTTTATTTTCCCTGTTAGCATTAAGTGTGAAGAAAAATCATCATTCTCTCAAACTCAGACCTTTTCATGCATTACAAAGTTGTCCTCAGATTGTGAATAATTTTTTTGTGGAACTAATCAAAGTATATTTTCTTATTAAAGTGACTCCATACATTTTGTAAAGAGAGATGGCATAAAGAAAGCCAAAACAAAAATGGATGAAATCACTTTTCTGGGCGACTTATTGCAAAACTCAATCATACAATCTTTCTTAAATCATGTTCATTCCGAGGTTATTTAAGTGAGAGTTTTAAATGATGTTCATGATGTTGAATGGCATAAAGTGTCAGTTACATCGTTATCATGTTCATAGAGCTAAAAAATAACAGATTGCTATATTTTGACAACAGAGGGCCTTGATTTTAATCATGTGGTAGAGTGAATTCTAATAGGCAGCATTCACCTTGCAAATGTATTTTCTATATCCGGACCTATCGTCCAATACCCTATTTCTTCTAATTTTTCAAACAGCATTTTTGGACCAGCATGAACAGCATCTTCATGTCAACTGAGGCTAACTACTGTGGCATGGATATGTCATTTATCCCAAGAACTGCAAAGATGGCTAGTGAAATTTGTAAAAAGTTTGCAGAATTTCTCTCCACAGTAGCCCGAAGTAAGTTTTGCCGTCTGAATAATTAGAAGAAATGGGCTACTACTACCATATTTTCATCACTTTGACATAATTTGATGTGTTGTCAGCAAAATTTAACATGTTTAACATGATTGTGGGCTCAGAATGGAGATGCACAAATGACTAACACCATCATGACCACAGAAATAAATTATCCAATGCTGTGCAGCTATGGTGTGGGAGGGCTCGGTGGTCTACCTATAAAGCTGTATGACTAAATGTGGGCATACCATTGGATTTTGACAACTGTACATAATCATTTATGCATAAATGTCCAGTTTTCCAGACTTTTTAAGACAGTCAAGAAGAAGAAGCCAATACCATGCAAGATGGGGTGTGCCTGACAATAACATTTTCTGTCAACTGGTACAGAACGAAATGAGACTGGAAGACAAAAACTCAAAATATACTTCACAAACATGAATTGAACACACAGACTCCAGTGCACAATCACGAAAATACACAAGCTGACAGAAGCGTATGGTGAATGAAATGGAGGGACCAACTCAAAATAATTAACTTCATTCATGCCATGTGCTATGCTGAGCTGAGCTGGTCAAAATTGCCATCTTTCTCTAACTTCATTCCTTTTTCTCAGTTTGTTAAATATCACTTCAAAATTTTCATTCTCTGACGTTATCAGGTCAGAGATGAAACAGACATCCATCTATATGTGTATAACCTACATTACTGGTATTTAAGCTGCTTTCTTGTATAGTCAAAAGCAACTTTGAAGACTATAACTTCAGATATAGAGCCATTAAATAAATTTTTTGTCAATTATTTCCAGCCACAAAATGACATTGTCATCGGGTTTTGTCCACTTCATCAGTTGGTGAAACAAGAGATAATGATATTCTGATCTGCCCACTCATTCATATCATTGCAGATATATACTCAAATACCCCAAAACGACTTGAAGTAAAGAAAGAGGCATAAAAAACCTAAGCTTGCTCTCTATACACAACATCCACCAGATGACGTACATTGAACGTGGTAGTTCATTTGCCCCACTGGGTTCATAGGTCCCATCCGGGTCATGGGCGTCATGGGATTCATTTGTGCCTGGGACATAGGCGTCATCGGAGCCACTGTCATAGGTGTCATGGGTCCATGATTCATGGGGGTCATGGGGCCCTGGTTGACAGGAGTCATTGGGGGCTGGGACATGGGGGTCATGCGACCCGGATTCATGGGGGTCATAGGAGCCTGGGTCATGGGAGACATTTGCGATGTAGGCATAGGTGTCATGGGCCCTTGTGGCATAGGTGTCATGGGGCCGTGAGTCATAGGTGTTCTGGGAGCCTGTGTCATGGGGCTCATGTGGGCTATTTGGGCCTGACTGACATAGGTCACTCGCTCCATGGTCCGTGTCTGAGAGCATGGCAAAGTGAGAGAAAAGAGAGAAGAATCAGAAACTGATATACAGGTATTATCACACTAGTAACAGAGAATATAGACTGACCAACATTCCCCTCAATGAAAATCCCAATAAATGACATACAAGACAGATAAAGGCCAATTGCACCAATGCTGAAAAATACACCTAAGTGTCTGCACGAAACAGATGCAACTTTAACACAATCTGCAGTAGTAGCGGGTATAGATAATTCTGATTTTTAAAGAGGATTCTGCTAATGAAAAGTAGATTTTTGTTTCAGAAAACACTAACTGCAATCATCAGCAATGTAATGTTAAGGATAGCTATCCCCTTAGAGGCAGTTTTTGCACCCCTGTGACAATTTGTCTTCTGTACCAATAAATATACAAGATAACCATAATAAACTAAATTTTTATCCTAATATTGAAGCACTTCTACTTAGAATTTTGATTTCATTTTTTCACCAAATTTTAGACAAAATAGTGAATATTTGAATGAAGAAATAAAACAAAAATGACCAATTTTGACCCTCTAACGGGATAGCTATCCTTAACATAAAATAATAATGTAAATCTTGAGATAGATGTATCCCATAGAGCTGAAGTGAATGACGTAGAGACCTACCGAATCCTCCGTGATATGAGAGTCATCTTCAAACAGTCCACCCTGCATGTGAGTCTGTGGGGGAGGAATGCCCATATCAGGGCTGGAATATTCACTGATGGTCGGCTCAGATACTTCTTCTGTACGAGATCTTCAATAGAAATATCACCTCATTTATGGAATAGCTAACGCTTGTTATGGCTCAGAACCCCAAGCACGGTATGGTTGTGTAGCACTACCTATCTGATTATGACAGTGTGATGAATCTCTGTTCGATATGATGCAGGTTCGGCCTGGTGAGCTAGTTAGTTTCAGCTGGAATACTGGCACGATAGACAAAATTCAATTGAGCTTGATGGTGAGTGCAAGGCATTTTGTTAGCGTTTCAGGCACAATTGCCCCACCAGCTACTGATGTGGAAATTGCAAATATTGGAAGGTCATTCTTGGTTGTCCTGTTGTAATGTAATCGGACAGAAAACACACTCTAGCTATCTTTGTTTCTGTCCCTTCATAAGCATCCACATTCCTGGCCAAGTCTGTAGAAGGAGCATTATCAATTGTACATTAAACATTCATTTCAAGCCATTGATATGCCAATAATGCTATGATTGCTATACATACAGGTTGAGGAGTCTGCCCTGTCTGCTGTAGTTGGCCTCGGATCTTCTCACCATCTCCCTCTGTTGCCTTTGACTGGCCATCCAGGAGACCTGCGACATCTGAGACATCCCTATACTCCTGTCAACACAAACATTTGGAAAAATAAGAATATTGGAAGATACCAAAAATACCGATCATAGTTTTACTGAGCCATGATGCACAGCCATTTTCTATTTTGCCATTCTGTGGACTTGATATTTGACTGTTCCACCATCAAATCAACAGGCTACTTTGGAAGCACATGTGTAACAACATCTAACTATAAAGAATATCAGATTAGCTCAACTCAAGGTACAGTCTGGATGAAGATAGATTAACTTTTTATGGTGAAGTGACCTTGACATTTGACCGCAAAATCAATTGGCTAGTTTGGATTCACATGAGCCACACTCGTGATCCTTCACAAAGATCGGGAAAGCATTTACTCGGGTTAATCATTAGGAATAGACAGATTGAACAAATGACTGACGAAAGGAGAAGATAACTAGAGCCTTAGGCACTGAAACGGGGCTATTTCAGTTTAATTGTACACATATATTTTAAAAAAATAACTTGTGACCGATGGGACAGATATTTATTATGACACCAACCTTATGAAATGATAAATAATGTCTTCTCTGCATGTTACCAATATTTGTAAAATATTTTTACTTTTTTCAGATTATAGAAAGCATATCCTTCAGCAGTGAATGACAAAAAATGAATATTGAGATACAATGTAAAATCCTCACGGTTAGATGGAGTACATGTACACAACTAGTTTGGAAGGTTATAAATTCTTACAATGGTTGTATGCAGACTTGTACATGTAGGCTGACACTGCTATCTAAACATAACTTGGAATTTGACCCTATCAATTGACCCTATCAGCTGAGTGAATCAAGCCATTGACCTAGGTCATGCATGTGTCATGCCTGTGCCTATGGGCTAAATGGTATAGAGGATCTGGTGGAGGGGATGTTTGTATGTTGGTCCACAAATTACATACCGTGTATACAATTTCTGCAAGAATGGAAGCCTAGAAAATTAGAATTTCTTGCCAACATGGCAAACATATGATAAGTCTGCCTTGAACTATTTTCTTCTGTATATGCTAAGTGTTCTAATAAAGTTTTTATCAACCAGCAATTTATGAAATTCTTTCAGGAAATCACTCTAAGTCAACCTCTGAATAGTATCCATTTTGTATTCATGCTCTAAAGCAGGAAATCTCTGTGAAAATGACATATGAACATATATGAGAATAGCAGAAAATATTTAACTTCACTAATATAGACCAGGTGAAACAAAATCTAGCCAAAATAGTTGACCTAACTGTCTGCAGTAGCTGAACAACTTGAGGACTTTTTTCTTCTGCTCTTCCTCTCAAAGCCTAAAGCAGTTAAATAAGGGTGAGTGAGTGAATAGGGTTTAACGTCGCTTTCAACATTTTTTCAGCTATATCACGACGGGGAAGGGAAGGGAGGGGAAGGGGAGGGGCAGGGGTACCTACTTGTAACAGAGCAGATCTAATGCTGCCATTTTATAGTGCTGTCCCACTGAAATAAATAAACAACCAGTCACCCTGGCAATGGTAGCAAATGTGCTCAAGTTTTTCCTGACTACAATACAGGACCATTAGTCCCTATGGGACTAACTCGCCCCGTGAAAATATAATGCATTTGATTACAGTCGACGAGGCAATTGAAAAATACACCTTCATAGCTGCCAATAATATTTGCCATTTCAATTCCTTATCAACAATATTGACCAGTATTTTTTTCCTTTGTATGAATTAATATGACTACAGATCATCTTCAAAATAATTGCATACCAAGATATACAGATTACAATGAAATGTTCTCACAAGCATAAGGACAGGGAAAAGTTCGTTCTTGCTATTTTTGATACATTAAACATATTATCGTTTAAGAACATCTCAGTTTATAACTTACGGATCTTCAAAATCTTTCTCAGATCCTTGCTCAGAGCCCAGGCTTTGTTCGTCCTCTAAGCGGCGCTGTTTGGTGACCTGCCCACCCATACCTGGTGTCCGCCTGCCATCTCTACCCTGCCATTTGTTGCTGGGGTCCTCAAAAGCTGCTGCTATACATGTGAAAACACATAAATTATGACACAATGGTGGTAACACAGAAAATATTTTGAACGTATTTAAGCTTATTAACCACAGCTAATGAGAGGACAAGTTAAAAAGCACTATGTTGCAATGTACTCCCTGCCTAACAGCTTGAAGGCTTGGGGGAATTATATTCAGACATATTGCTTTGTTCTATTGTCCGATACTTTTGAAACAAAATCTGAAAGAAGAGTTTTGTGAATTTGTCTTTTGTGAACATTGTTGGATGACTGGAGCAAAGGCAAGCCCATGTAGACCTGACACACAAAAGATGATAATAGCATATGGCTGCAGTCAAAATGTTTGTCTCAGGAAAGAGCTTCTGAGCAAGAAAGGACATCGCACGCTATTGCGGCATTTTGGCCCCCTCTTCAACTTTTACCAGTCCGACCATTACGAATCACGTGACTTCAGTGAGATTGGGTGGACTGCCAAATATCTTACAAGCGCTGCCGTATGAGTAAGGCCACACTGTTCTCAGTCAGCGTTTCACATTAATTTGGCGAGAAAAATTGAAACTTCATTAATCTAAAAAAAAGTTCATTCGTCGATGGCAGATCGTTACATGTTGATAGTGTTAACATTTGCACCAGCTATGTATATATTATATCCCGACGTGTGCCACGAATATCAATGAAAACATATCATCCGACAATAATGCGACATCTTCGAAGTTGATCTTCTGCTTCCTACTTCTACCAACTCGATCCCTCGTCCTGTCTAGCATGTCTAGTAATGTCCATGTCTGTCAAATGTCGACGCAGTGTCATTACATCCACCGATTCGCCCATCTTGTTTTCTATCGAGATGTTTGGAGAAACATCTACAACCGGCGGGAACCAACACATCTTGCTGCTAAACAAATCCAATCGAGCCGAGCCTGGTATCACCACAAATCTACCCTACTGCACTTGCAGAGAGTACACCGTCGGTGACTTTTGGAGCAAGATACTATTGGAGACTTGGCACCGCCTGACGTACCTTCAGCTAATAGAGCTTGGTGTGTCGTAGCATCAGTCGGTCATCCAGTTCTCTTCCATTTGTAAAAACTCTGTCGGCCTGAGTTGCAAATCAAACCATCTTGCGAATGCGGTATATTACCCCAATCTGACTGCTCAACAGATATATTGCGCATTTGGCCCTTTTTCTTCGCTTGTCACAGCATGCACACAACGACCATACCATTGTCGATTTCACCTTTATATAGCCCAATTCAAAATCGTAAATGTTTCAAGCGTCATACAGAGCTTACTGTGAACAATTCAGATAGAATTTAGATTTATAAACTCCCACTTGAGTACAATATTCCTTGCTTTATTTGCAGGTAAATTGGTTCTTTTCATGCTGAGCTACTTTTATAACTGTACACATATTCGTAAATGCACAAAAAAATAATATCTTCAAAATCCATAATAGTAGTGGCTACAATATTGATGTAAATAATAACTGTGTTCTTTCTTGTATTCTGAATGTGCATCGAAGTGGGGGACGGAAGTGACAATAAATTATGACAAGAAAAAAATACGGTTAGCCCTTTATGGGATTCGAACCCGATCGACACATGCAAGAAGTTCAAAATAACGCGCTCTTATCCATTACACCACCGCGCAATGCGACAGGCGTGCTATCCTGAATTATCCCATTTAATGTTCAGCAGTCCACGTGAAAGAATACATCTAATAAAGTTTTAATTTTACATATGAAGCCAGTCTAGAACCAAAATCATCTTTGAACAACTATTAAGTATTGACTCAACTAACATTTTTTTGTAAAGTTTGTTTTGGTTCTCGACTGGCCTCACATGTTTATAGAGAAAATAAGGTAGTTATTTTACCCCAAAACTGACGATTTTGCACGAATACACTTCTTCAATGGGTTGTTATTCAAGAACGCCAAGACCGAGTGCCTGACAATTACTCTGAACATACGACAAGATAATATTCTTTAAGCTAACGGAACAATTTCTTTCCTACGCGATATTTCATTTTGGCACTCCAAACCGCACCTCATGGGGGCCGAATCCCCATCAAATCGCGCCAGGTCCTTTATATACAGTGCCGCCTCGCCATAGCGCGCCTCGATAAAACGCGAATTCGGATATAACGCGCACAATTTTTTGTCCCCCAAAATAAAAAAAAAAAAAAAATCAATTAAAAAAAAAAAAAAAATCGGTAAATTCAGAAATTTCGAAAATATTTCAACACTGTTGTTAAAACATAACTCACGAAACACCAATTGCACGTAATAACCTGTTGATTGTGCGTGTATTTGTTTTGTGTTAGGTCTTTGTTAAAGCTACCGTACCGGAAATTATGGCCCACATGCGGTACGTGCGACCACGTGGTGAACAACAACAACACAGTCATCAATGTGAACTTTGGTGTGCTAGAAAACAAGTTGTAGCATGCCTAAAGACTGTTAATTAATAAAGAGACTCTGTCAAACTTCTGAGCACACATTGTCATTAAGCAATCAGGATAAACTGTTAATCCCGTGAAGGTTAGAAATCTCAAATATGTCGCTGTTTGTTTTTGTCGCGGGTCTCTTGAATAGGACTTATCTGCAGCCCTCTTGGCTGGTCCTAGGTGGGAATAGGCGCAGATTCCCAGTGTGATATTTTAATCTTCTTATCCGCGGTACAATCTCTTGCTTCCCAAAATTATATATGCAGATGTATGCACTTTGATAATTTAATTGGATCATTTAAATGAAAATGTAGTGTATTTTGTCTGTTTATTTAATTATGTTATGTTCCACAATATGTGCTATGATAATTTATTCTTTTAATTTGGATAAGTTTTCTCTCTCTAAAATGTGCTGAAATTATACAATTTGGATCGGGTCTTTCCGTGTGTTTGGAATGAGGTTGAATAAAAAAATATTGTCCGAAATATATTTTCAACGACACGCATTATTCAACTTGATAGTGCAAGGGAAACAACTTCAGAATGAATGGCTATTCCGCGATCACCTGCAGCCGAATGCTGCTGTCAGATCACGTGGGCATTACTGCCATCATTCGGTACTTCGTGACATTTGCCGGGAACTCCGAAATAAATTAATTACCGATCTGAATCTAGAAGGTTAGTAAAATTACTGCTATGTCAGACGGTCTAATCACGTCACAGTTGGCATGAAAAGACCGCACCCCATCAGCCTTGGTCCAGTGCGTCAGTATCTTGTCATGATTGACAAGGGTCTTTTTGTCTTGGTCATGTGGTTGACAACGATCTTTTTACAAAAGAAAAAAATCATAAAACAGTTTGTTCACGTTTTATTTTGAAAGTGTTAAGAATAGGACAAAACAATTTTCCCGGATATAAGCGTCCCAAGCGCTACTGCATGCTGTTAAGCTGGGTTTTCAACGCCACGTGTGCCCCTGTAAAAGGACAACAACAACAACACCAGCTTGGTATTTTGACAATTCATTATAACGCGATTATCCTATAACGCGGTTTTAAATTAGGGGACAAAACATCGCGCTATGGCGAGGCGGCACTGTACAATACTTTTTAACAAAATAACAATGGCTACAAAATATTTCAAAACAATATATAATTTCTATTAATTGGCTGAATTACAAGTTGATGGTTATCAATAAAACAATTTTAAAGTATTTGGAAATCTGTGCTAAAGTACCATGATCAGGAATGAAAAGACAGCTGTAGCAAAACTCTACTCAGTGACGTCAGCAGAAAGTTGCATTGAAAACTAAACTAGGAGCTTTGTTCACTAATTCAAAGCCTACTAAGATATATTACAGTCTGTCTCTGATTTATCAATCACAATGTTTAGTCTGCATTTCCACGATGTCTTTCAACAAATTGGCCATGAATAGGTATGTTAAAATATATTTTCTAGCAGACAAAGCTTCACATTGAAAACTGCAACTTTTTTGCTGTTCATCGCAACTTCGTCAATGACTAAATAAAACATTACACTAAACAATTTTCCTACAAAATAATGCATTATGTGTAATTGATACTTTGTACATATGGTTTTGATAAATTATTTTTGGACTTGGACTGTCCCACAACAATAAAGCTTAATTCACATTTTATTTATTTTTTATTCTGGGAGACAAGATATTCACCTCACTTTATCCGAATTTGTGTTGTTCCGAGGTGCTTCAAGATAAGGTTAGGCTGTACTCCAATTTGTCAAGTATGCTCTATGATGGCAGGTATAATTGGGATTAAACTACGACTTGCTGAATGCGATGTTAAACCTTAATTTTCTATCTCTCTCTCTCTGCACCCTGCGGAATGTTGTAATATTTTTTAGTTTGTCCAATTTGGACATCTGTCAGAAACTAGACCCTTGGTACTGTTGCTCACATGTAGCTATCATAAAGGCTGTTCCAGAAAAAGGCACATGGAGTGATGGGAAGACATTTTTTGCTGACCCCAACCACCAAAATACCATTTATCCTATCTCTCTAATGTTAAATGACTGTATACCACCCACCATGCATATACCATAGAATTGAATATTCAGAACTGAACAATGTCGCACAGAGTGCAAAAAAGAAAATGCTAGTCATCTTATACTGAAACATACCTTCCTGGTGTTGTTTCCTCTTTGATCCACGCACAGTTGCAGGTTTATTAGCAGGTATTGCAGGCCGCAGCGTAATAGGGTGAATCTCTGCTTCTCCCTGGACTAAACTGTTCCTATAGGTGAGCAATGGCTGCCACTCATCACTACGCTGAGTGGGAACGCCCCCACTGAGATGCTTGTCAAGGTAATTGACACTGAAAACAATTTGATGGAGAGTATATAGCACTGTATGTGAAGACCTATTCAAGGTTCAAACCTGCAACTGAGGCTGCTGAATATTTTGACGTTGCTGGCTATTGTATTCACATCGACACTAAACAAATGTTCTATATGAAGTTGTATTCGTACTATTCGCACTCAAAGAGATCACTGGATTCTCAAGAAGAAGCGAAACTGTAAATTATTCCAACAGATGGCTTCAAAGTCAGTTTCTCGATGAGGATAGTGAATCCTGTCTAAAGCTGATATCTGCATAAGCCTTGCAATCCCAAATTGTTCAGTTTACTTTTCCTATCAGTAACAGAACTCAATGTAAACTTGATCAATATTATGGACTATTTAAGTCAATTTAACTGTATACAGTGTAGCCGAGTTCAACTAACAATATGCTTGCTCTGCTGTGAAGTACAATATAGAACCAAATGACCTGTTCATGTAACAATCCAGAGATTCATGGCAGACAGTGAAGAGATGCATCCAAGCAAACGGATTGTGTGTATGAGGCTATGCATGTGATTGGTCTTTGTGTTTGGTCATGGTTCTCCAGTGTTCGTGCAGATGGGATACATAGAAGTTATATTTAGCAGAACATGTAGATATGCAGTGTATGGCATCTATATCATTCTTACACAGTCTTTTTGTCTTGTTTCATGAGTTTGTTGGTGAATTCTGAGAGGATCTCCAGGAAAGCGATATTCTCGGGAGGTTTGTCGGTGATTGGTGGATTCTCCTGTCCACTCAGACCAAAGATGATTCCTTCCCTATATAATGCAGAAAACAAGTTAAGCTTTTGTCAATAATGGACAACAAATAGTGCCAGGAGGTAGACTCTTATGAAAGAGTCAGTCTGAAAGTACACCTGGACTACACCTTTTAGTAAGATGACAGCAGTTTGTTATTTGTTCAGCTGACATGATTGTCAGTCATAGCAAGAGTGAATTTATCCATTCAGATGGACATACCAAATATGAAGTGTATAAAGCGCTACCCCTTGGTCTCGTGAGAATTCAAATAAGGGCCATGTTGTTTGAAGAAATCTCAGGAAAACTACACCTATCATATTTGAAATTTCAACTCTTCTATCAATCTATTATCTCATATTGATATTATGCATGGAAATGTAAGCAACATACTTGTGTAAAGCTGCCACTGCCTCTCTGTTCTTCATCTGATCCAGACCAAATGACAACGCAAACCTTCTGGCCAATTCCTGTCAAAAGTACAACAATGACACACAATTAGAAATGGCAATAATAGTACTGTAAATATTGTATGTGGGAGTAAGACTTGGACTGTTGCAGGGTTACATGTACATACATTGTATGTGGGATTAACACTTGGACTGATGCAGGAGTTTGGTTTTATGTCTCATTTCACTGTGGTTATTTCACTCATAGCCAGTTTTAAAGATGGAGGAAGCCGGAGTACCCAAAGAGGTCCAACACCCGTCGGCAAGTAACTGGCAAACTTTCACAAATGTTTCATATACATACAATGTATGTGAGAGCTACATGTACCATGCTTCAAGAAAATAAGAATTACACAACTTTTCACGGACATTCCATCTGCATTAATAAGAGATCCATGATTAAAGACAATCCCCAAACTTGGTCAATTTAATTCATTATAAAGCAGTACAATGCATCCAATGTCAGTATTTGTTCTCAGATACAAAACTACAGATTGGGAGTTGTAATTTTATCCTACTGAACAAAAGAGAGGAATCAAACTGAACCCCCAGACATTGCAAGAGGCAGAACTCTCACTGAAGCTGCTATAGTTGATCAGTATCAGGTACCCTGGAAATAGTTCTCATTATGAACAGATTAAGAATAATACCTTGATAGACTGGAAACTGTCTGATGACCTGTCAACCAAATCATGCTCTGCCTGGACGTCTTTGAACATCTACCCAAAACAAAACATGACATTTTTGTTATATTGAATACATATGTATAAAGGTCACTGACGCCTCTTGTATTATACATTAGCTCCTGTCAATTTCCTCTAATCGAAACATGTGACTAGAATCACCAACATATGCAAACAAATAAACTTCATTGGTAAAGACAATTCAGAAATGGAATAATTCCATATTTTCCATTTCTTTCTCAGAAGGATATATTCAGAACTGCATAAATAAGGTGTTAGTTTTCAGTTACGGGACACAGGAAAACTTGTTACTTCAGTAAGGGAGCGTATCAATATTAAGAACGTTGAACGCGTTCGATTTTGAACTGAATGGAGTTCATTTTCTGACTCATTCAGGACATTATTGACGAAGTCAGAGTCAGAAAATGAACTTACCTGCATTCGTTTTTGAACTGAAGTGAACGCATAAAATGAACGTTCGTTTGATAAAATGAACGTTCGTTTGATAAAATGAACGTTCGTTTGATAAAAACAAATTCTGCGTTCATTTGGAAAGAAAATGAACGCTGCATTCATTTGGTAAGAAAATGAAAGCTGTTAAAAAATATACAGTCGCATGTCCCTCGTCTTTGAACGTTCGCACTTTTACAGATCAAAAGTTGACAATTAGGTATTGCTTATTATTGAAAGCGAATAAAAGGTGAAAGGCTAACCGTCCGCTTATTTTTGCTCCATTTTAGAAAAAAAAACACGTTTATTTTACGGTTACTGATCGTTGTGTGGTATTCACACAAAATTATGTGACCCACACTGATCAGCGCCGCGCTTGTCTGTCCCCACTCAAATGTTCAATCCAGTTGTCAAAAAAAGCACAGATCGTTTTCCAACTATATGTATATTTTATTCTCCATTCGAATTGTATCTGTGGCAGTGTAAATATGCAAATTGTAGTCGATTGTTGTGGAGAAGTGTTGACGAAAACTGGTTTTCTCGCACGTCCGCGTACTGCATGGCAAAATCGAGAGAACCTGTCGGGAACGTTCTTTACTGTCTTCATCTTTCCAGAATTTACTCCTCAATTAAATAAGGTACGTATGTAACTTCTGCCATAATGTCAGCATTGATGATGAATATATTGAAGAATGTTCTATTGCGATAAAGCGCCCATATGCGGCAAACAATCTTATATGGAGGCGATCATTACTGGGGACGCCACAAAATATATTGGGACGATTACCCTTGGAATGAGTATCTTTTTTTATTGAATAAGCCCAATATTATAAGAAATTAGTTGTTTTAATATTTATTGTATCTTACCATAGAGACTGCAATAGTGAGCTACCATTTACAACCCTGTATGTTAATTCGCCATTACTGGCAAAATGATTTCAACTATTTTGTTACAGACCTAGATATTCGTCCGTACCGTACGCGACTTCGTTTGTTGATGAGATAAAGGGAAAGAGCTGTAACAGTACTACAAAAAAAGACTGTTTAAATTGTTCCACGAATATTTTTTTTTATTTTTCATCTGAAATACTTGCTTACTCAACTTTTACAAATGATTGATATAGTTATCTGACATTTGTATTACTTCCTACACAACGTTACACGCGGAGCGACAAAGGTAAAATTTGCTTCTATTTCTCAGCTTTAATACCAAGTCTAGTTCGAGTTTATATATTTACCATACCGTGTGTTCATTTACTGGATTGTGTACAAAGATATGAATATTACAATTACTGTCAATATGTATTTTGCCTTGGAGATGGCCACAGCTATCCCTCCTAAAATGAAATCGGAGTATACGAGTCGCGTTTTATATGTTGTCGTGGCAGATTAATAGGAAAATAAATATTTTTAATTGTTTGAATTTGTATATAGCATTTTGTAAATGCTGTAGGCCTCTATTCCGTATGTATTGAACCACGCCGAACATTTGATGAATGTCCAGCGTTCGAATCGACGAGATTAGATTCAGTGAAAACTTGTACCATTTCGCGCCAAATCATGCAGTGCACGAGGTCATGCGATTCGCGCGAAATTGGACCGGGACACGTGGCAGTGGGAGGTAGCCAGACCCGGTAAAGAATCTAGGTTCGGCTATTATCTAAATAATCTAATTCCATTTCAGTAAAACTGACAGTTAATGAAGATGATATAACATATTATTCTTTGTATTTCTGCTTAGAACTACATTCTATGCCTCATTGGCACTTTTCAGTGAATGTCAATATCAACTGCAAATATTCGTTTTATTTCCTGTACCATTATAATGCATTATTAGCCAGTATATATTAACGACTTTGAAACGATTAATTTTTAATCAGTCTTGTCTAATTCAACATTAAAGAAGCAAATCCCTCCTTGTGGGATCGGGTTTGTGAAATGAATGTGGGATGGTCTTAATCGGCTCACGAAGATGACTTATTTGTTTTCATTCAGAAAGTGAGACCTTTCATAGTTGTGGAGGGAATTTGAAATTAATTGTTGCCCAGATTCAATCTTCATCGTCTTTTGAACTCTTTCAGAAATATGAGATTCTACTCAAGAGAACGAATGGTGTGGATTCATTGCGAATTGATTGTACACTTCATGTGGAGTGATACCAAAGCAGTTGATATGTTTATGTATAAGCTGATGAGAATTCCATAAACACGTAAAGTGTATACTGAAAATTGTCTCAAACATACTAGTGAATGATGCCGAATGGTGCAGACAGCAGCATGAGCCGTGGGAGAACCTGGAATTATACTCAAGAAGCTGACACAGACGATTGCGGGTCAGGCACAAAAACGTTTATCTCGAAAGTTTTAACAGCTTGGTGAGGGAGGGGGATTATAAGAAAGATTAAAAAACTGTAAAAGAAAACCTCACCATCTTGATCTGATCTTCCAGGCTTGGTATGTAGTGGAGCCACATATATTCTGTCCCACATGTACTCACCTGTTTTACCTCATTTCGAACAGAATAGTGCATTTGATATTATCCAATCAACAAGTATATCCATAGCATATTGACATATAGGGAATCCACATTTTATTAAACTGTAAAATTAGATCCATCTATATAAATTGTGGATGTACCCATATAATATTCATCTGGCTTCTTTCTGGATTATTTTTTCAGACGATAGACTGCTGGAGAATTTGTCACTTCATGAGGAGAAATCCACTGAACACACATAAATTCTATCTACACGCTAAGTTATTGAATCGCGAATCGTTCATCTATATATCTAAACATGGAGGTACCCCCATGATCCAACAAAAATCATACAATAATACAATAGCAAGTCCTGATTTTAAACAGTTGGAATAAACTGTTGTACAATCACAAGGACTCCCACAGTCGCTGCCGATTACCTGATTTGAGCGATTTCCTGGTCGTCATCCAGCTTCTCTTGGGACTGAAAATATACTAACCATTGATATTCTAATCACCAGTTTATCATGGTTATTACATTTGTTGCTCAAAACATTTTATTTACAACCAAAAAAGCTTTGGTAAAAAGGTTTACAGATGATCCAAACTTGCCATACACATGAATTATCGACTGTTGTTCCCGTATCGGATTGTCGACCGTTTCCCGCACCATCTTGTAAGAACTCCGTTGAAAATGCTTCGTCCCGTGTTTATTGTTTCGCTATAATAGAACTATCAATCGTTTTAACCTTATATTTGTTAAAGACGAAGTCGAAATAAATCTCATTTCCCATATCAACATCACCATTATAAATACGGCGAATTTTAAAAGCTTCTCGGCTCGTTCATCAACCCCGACAGATGATTAAAAATCTGAAAATAGGACATATACATATTAGTACAGATGTATTCTGTTCAAGTGAAACGAGAATAGGATGCAAAGAATATTGAGGGAATTAAGCTATACGAACAGATATTGGGGTGATCAGGGTATATAATTTTAAAATTATTTTAGAAGGCGTAGCGCAGTACTCCCAATAACGGGGTTCGTGCATGGCCCATTTACAAATATCTTTCATCTTGAAGGTTCCCGAAGATTTGACCTTCACTTCGCGGACGTGCAAGGAAACACCCTGGAAGATAGAAACGCCGATTGTACAATGAAAACCAAGTCGTTCATCGGCGATTGTCTACAACATAATTATTATAATCTTCCTTGTTAATCCCATTCAGTCGTACAAAGGCCTTCACAATAGATAGAACCATTTGCAGAGCCTTGGATAGCAGCCTACGATGGAGCCTGGAAGACCGGCTCCATGATGGAGCAGTCTCCATGAATCTACCAAGATAAGACTGTATAACTTTACTCTCAAATTTAGATAAAAATTGTTTCACAAGTAGAAAGAGGAAATATCATTCAAGTAGTCACAAATATAGAAAGAGGTTGAGAGAGGAATATAGCAGACTCAAGTTACAGTCGGCGACTTCGGTTTACGGTACGGTAAAACTCCACATTCAGGGAAAATCTGGCCAAATAACGGGCGTAAGCATACAAACGCGTAAACAAAATACCAGCTAATCATATGTCTTAATGTGTATGCATTTTAGTCCTATGGACAAAACTGAGCAATAAATCTATCTATCTATTTGTTACCATGAAAGAATCCAAATTAAACTCGCCAGCATTATATACTTGCTGCAGCAGACCCATTTCTCAACGTCTGCTAACACTCGCAAGATTTAGGTACCGGTTATTCAATGTCGACACACACTCGTAAATCTCAACAACGAACATGTGGTGGTATTAACAAGAAAGAACGTTCAAGCAGAGAACGTTCGTTTATATTTTGGAGGCTGAAATATGAACGTTCATATATATTTTGGACGCTAAAATATGAACGTTCAAACTGAGAATGAACGCACCCGAGTTCATTTCTGAACTATCGAACGTTCGTTTTCAGAAGGAGCACGAACGGACGCCAGTTCATTTTCTGACGCCATTCCTTAGAAATGAACGTTCTTGATATTGATACGCTCCCTAATGCTGATTTACACTGCTTTACAAAGTTAACTCATATTAATATAGGACTTCTTTAGTGATGGATAGAAACCGGTGTTGGTAAGACGCTTCCTTTCTAGTAATCAAACTCACAAACCTCAAGGTGACACCCCAACAACAGAAGTCTAGGCACCAACTCAAAATGTTCTCTGGGTAAGTAGAGTGGCTGTACAGTGTAGGATGTTTGCATTGTATTTTCTGCTGGCAAGATCTGATGGCAGACATTTGATTCATACATAAGGATCATCATTACATCACAAGTTTGCTGAGCTTGAAGTGCTATAATGAGAAACCTATTTAATGTTCCTATGTGAATTGGTACATACCTGTGTTAGACTAAGGGCCAGTGTTTTAGCTGTGGCCACTTTGTTGATCTCTCTTGACTTGCTCAGTGTTGCCTTGATTATGTCACCGTAATCATTATAAAACTGAAATATGAAGTTAGCAGAATGAATTCAAAGTTTTAAATGTTTGGTACCCATATTGGTTATTACTGGGAAGTTGTGCAGTTCCCAACTTTAATCAGTACAGGTCCCAACTCTCAATAGTTCTGTACAGTAACTGAATGCTACTGTATGGAAATCTTCAAGTCAATACTTTGAAGTCATTAACTGAGCAGTTCACACTGTAGTGCAATCAACTGACAATTTTTCATCCCAAAACTGAATATTACCGTACAGTGTCTATTGTCTGATGCTGAAGGAACCTTTCAGACATCATGGTAGTTAACTGCATGAAAAAAGTGAATGGGAACTGAACGGCACTGTATCGTTAGTCAATGCTAAGAACAGTAAGGCCAGTTATTGATCAGAGCATCTCTGGGAACTTCCAGAGCAGTAATCTACAGTTACTGCATATTACAATGTATTGATCAGTCTTAGAACTGATGTTATTTGTTTCTCTAAAGGGGGAGTGAGTAGGGTTTAACGTCGTGTTCAGCACCATTTCGGCAATATAGCGACGATATAACTACGATATGATTAGCTGGACATGTGTGACTATCCATGTACAGTCATCATGTAGAGGAAATTAATCTTCCCATGTGGCGACATGGTATAAAACTCATGCTGCTCACCCAATTGGGGCTCATTTCTCTCAAGCCCAAATGGAACATAATAAGGCATGGAAAGAATTCCTTAACGTCTTCAGCTTAATGATTTCTAACAACTAAATTATAAAGAAAAACTTGTAATCTGACCGACAAACCTGTACATACAGGTACCCCTAGTCAACCTATACAGAAACTCGGGGTCCCAAGCAAGACCTGGCTGTTTATGAACGCGTCATAGGTGATCAATCTTTTAACTTCTCCAATCAATAAAGATTATGATTTTTTATGCAAGCTGGCATTCAGTTTGAGGATGATCTTCCCTTCATTACTCACCTTCATGTAATGTTTGAACATTTCCGCAGCTATGCGGATATTGACGATATTGTAGACGATTAATTTACAGAAACACGCTAGGAAGTTCCTCTTTTTGTGCAGTTCCTCGATTTTCACATTTTCATCCATGTCATCTGTATTAAAGATAGAATTGTCTCAATAGATAGTAAGACTGGATACAATGTGTTAATATTAAGAACCCTTTCAAGCCTTGGTTCAGGAACAGGCTGGTACAAAATGTACCCATTTAACTCATTTTGAGAAGGATGTGGATTGTGATCCAATGCATATGACTTGTATGGTGTAGATGTCTAAAACCTTAATGTGAAACCCAACAAGAATTCACCTTCATGCTTCTAAAACTTATCTACATGTAGTTTCTTCTTCAGCTGAGCCAGTGCAGATGTTCTAGATTGAATAACATGCAAGGTCTTTGAAATACATCATATTTATTCCCAATCATGATAGAGAAAACAACCAGGTCATATATCTATTATTTCTATATCTATGTAATCATTTACATATAAATCACTAAACTAATCTGTATGGACATGATGATGTTAAGTAACCCAAACGTCATTATGGATGGGTAGAAAATGATAACAGCGAATCCAAATGATAAACAACAAGAATGAACCCATCTTAACAGCTTCCCAAAATATGAATTTCGTTTTTTCTTCTCTCTTCCAAGCCCCCTGGGTCATTCATTACTGTACCAGTACTCAATGACCCTGGCCCTTTGCATGTAAATACAGCTAAAACATAGCACACCAACATGACCTAGTTAAGTTATCTCCCCTTACCATCTTCATCATCCACAAAGACCTTGCCAGTGAGGAAGCCACTCAGTTGGCCTTGTAGGTTCTTGTCAGACTCGTAGACCAAGTATTTCAGCAGCGCATTGCTCTCTCCCAACTGTTTACTGAATACCACTAGTAGATCACAAACTGTGATGAATGCCTGTAGAAAGATTACAGATAGAATGGTATTTCTTTGTCCAACTCCGAGGCCAAAGCAAATCTTCGAATAGGATACTTTCTACTTCAAATGTTATTGATATCAAGAAAATAGGAATTCAGAATTTCTTTTTTTAAATCCAAACTGTATCAACAGTTTCTTCCTCTTCTTCTTGGAAAAGCCATTATTTTTACAGAAAACAAGATGTACAAATTATCACTCTCCGTGAAGCCAAGAATGAAATAGGCATATAGGCATATCTTGCATGGGGATCACGTATATGAGAAGCAACTCTGGCTGGAAAATGCCCCTGCCTTACCTCTTCATTGACCCTGTCCACTGGATGGAAGAGAAGTTCCTGACAGTTCCTCATTAATTCCTCCAGCCTCTTCTTCATCGCTATCATCTCATTCTAATAAACAATACACATTTATTAACAAAACACTGTCGGACAATGACCACCAAATAGAGTCAAACTTCTTCACAACTAAATTGAACTCTATTAATGCTACGATGAAAGCTGGGAAATAAACTAATTTTTATGAATATTCTATGAATATACAACTTCTCTACTTCTCTCCAAATTCAAGCAACACTTCATGGAAGGTTCTGTGAGGTTTATCTAATTTTCGTAGCCCAGAACCTGAAGTCGGACTAAGGATCAAAGACAGACAGGCAAATGAATGATCAAACAGACCGACTCCAATACCAGTCTGAGTTGGAGGACAAAATAATGGATAAATAAGGTGATTTTTATCAAAAACTGACAGTAAGTCCTTTAGTCTTTCCATATCTACCATAAAAACGTGCACCCGTACCTGATCTGGGCTAGCAGAGCCATCCAGCTTTTGTAAATACCAGAGAATAGCCATGGAACAAGCAGCAATAGACTTGCACACAGCCTGCAAAACAAATCATGTGAGTCTCATCAGAATATAATGATATACGAGAGATCCTGAAGGATCTTGGCGCCCACCATTGTCCGATAATTGTAAGCTAATGACAAGAGGATCTTTTTGTCCATTGATACTAGGAACAAACGATTGATTTGTAATTTTGTTTACAGAATTTTGAATCTGAGCGAAAAAGGGACACTGGAAAACACCAAGATATCTTTCTAAGTTTCAGGAGTTTCAAGATTTCTAGAAACTGTACTTATGTCGGTTGTTATAGTACAAGACTACAAGTTAGTCTGAAAGTGAATGTACATGTACAGAGGATCCTTCGTCTTCGTTTTGTAGTATTTTTTTTTTATTTTTTATTTTTTTTGCACGTGTCATCATTGGGTACTGGAAGCGAAGACAAATATCTCTTCGATACTTTGGCATGATCTATAAAACATACTTAAGATTTTATAATTAGGAACGAATGCTAATTCTGTTCTGTTTACTGGGCTAGTTTGAGACCTATCTTTTAAGATATCATGCTCGAAAATAGTAAGATGGTACAATACTTAATACTGAAGGGATCCAGTCTGCGCAGTAAATTTGAAACTTCTATAGTGTCTGAATCCTGATTATCTACCTTGGATCGAAACATGCAGTAGTCTACAGTTGTCGAGTTGTGACGTTGTGTCACAAGAGTGACGTCCCTTCATATAGCCGACCCCCGGCAGACGAAATGGTGGGGCAGTTCACTTGCAAACTGCATGGACTAAAGGAAACTCGAAGAAATACTTTTTAATTCAGAATTATTTGAACTCCTTGATATGGAAGGTGAAGGTACGGATATTCTCTATAGTCAATATATAGAATATGACCCACCGTTTCATCCGCTGACTCTTGTGATGCAACGTCACAACTCCGAAATCCGTATTGATTTGAAGCGTAACTTGGATTTTCAAATCGGACCAAAAAAGGTATCTTGAACAACTAGGCCCGATGTGGGACCTGTGTACCAAATTTCAGAAAGATCCATGCAGTACTTCTTGAGAAATCGCGATAACAAAGTTTCATGGGGAAATCCAAGATGGGCGCCTGGTGGCCATATTGGATTTTCGAATCTGATCGAGAAGGGTATTTTGCACAACTAGACCCCAAGGGGAACCTATGCACCAAATTTGAGAAAGATCCCAGCAGTACTTCCTGAGGAATCACGATAACAAAGTTGCATGAGGAAATCCAAGATGGCTGCCTGGTGACCATATTGGATTTTCGAATCGGACCAGAGAAGGTATCTTGCACAACTAGACCCCAAGGGGAATCTGTGTACCAAATGTGAGAAAGATCCATGCTGTAGTTCCTGAGAAATCGTGATAAGGTTTCATGGGGAAATCCAAGATGGCTGCCTGGTGGCCATATTGGATTTTCGAATCGGACCAGAAAAGGTATCTTGCACAACTAGATCCCAAGGGGAACCTGTGTACCAAATTTGAGAAAGATCCATACAGTAGTTCCTGAGAAACGACGATAACAATGTTCATGGGGAAATCCAAGATGGCTGCCAGGTGGCCATATTGGATTTTTGAATCGGACCAGAAAAGGTATCTTGCACAACTAGACCCCAAGGGGAACCTGTGTACCAAATTTGAGGAAGATCCATGCTGTAGTTCCTGAGAAATCGTGATAATGTTTCATGGGGAAATCCAAGATGGCCGACTGGTGGCCATATTGGATTTTCGAATGGGACAAGAAAAGGTATCTTGCACAACTAGACCCCAAGGGGAACCTGTGTACCAAATTTGAGAAAGATCCATAAAGTAGTTCCTGAGAAATCGCGATAACAAGGTTTCATGGGGAAATCCAAGATGGCCGTCTGGTGGCCATATTGGATTTTCGAATCGGACCAGAAAAGGTATCTTGCACAACTAGACCCCAAGGGGAACCTGTGTACCAAATTTGAGAAAGATCCATGAAGTAGTTCCTGAGAAATCGCGATAACAAGGTTTCATGGGGAAATCCAAGATGGCCGCCTTGTGGCCATATTGCATTTTCGAATCGGACCAGAAAAGGTACCTTGCACAACTAGACCCCAAGGGGAACCTGTGTACCAAATTTGAGAAAGATCCCAGCAGTACTTCCTGAGAAATCACGATAACAAAGTTGCATGAGGAAATCCGAGATGGCTGCCTGGTGGCCATATTGGATTTTCGAATCGGACCAGAAAAAGGTATCTTGCACAACTAGACCCCAAGGGGAACCTATGTACCAAATTTGAGAAAGATCCCAGCAGTACTTCCTGAGGAATCACGATAACAAAGTTGCAGGAGGAAATCCAAGACGGCTACCTGGTGACCATATTGGATTTTCGAATCGGACCAGAGAAGGTATCTTGCACAACTAGACCCCAAGGGGAATCTGTGTACCAAATGTGAGAAAGATCCATGCTGTAGTTCCTGAGAAATCGTGATAAGGTTTCATGGGGAAATCCAAGATGGCTGCCTGGTGGCCATATTGGATTTTCGAATCGGACCAGAAAAGGTATCTTGCACAACTAGATCCCAAGGGGAACCTGTGTACCAAATTTGAGAAAGATTCATACAGTAGTTCCTGAGAAACGACGATAACAATGTTTCATGGGGAAATCCAAGATGGCTGCCAGGTGGCCATATTAGATTTTTGAATCGGACCAGAAAAGGTATCTTGCACAACTAGACCCCAAGGGGACCTGTGTACCAAATTTGAGGAAGATCCATGCTGTAGTTCCTGAGAAATCGTGATAACAATGTTTCATGGGGAAATCCAAGATGGCCACCTGGTGGCCATATTGGATTTTCGAATCGGACCAGAAAAGGTATCTTGCACAACTAGACCCCAAGGGGAACCTGTGTACCAAATTTGAGAAAGATCCATAAAGTAGTTCCTGAGAAATCGCGATAACAAGGTTTCATGGGGAAATCCAAGATGGCCGTCTTGTGGCCATATTGGATTTTCGAATTGGACCAGAAAACGTATCTTGCACAACTAGATCCCAAGGGGAACCTGTGTACCAAATTTGAGAAAGATCCATACAGTAGTTCCTGAGAAACGACGATAACAATGTTTCATGAAGAAATCCAAGATGGCTGCCAGGTGGCCATATTGGATTTTTGAATCGGACCAGAAAAGGTATCTTGCACAACTAGACCCCAAGGGGAACCTGTGTACCAAATTTGAGGAAGATCCATGCTGTAGTTCCTGAGAAATCGTGATAACAGTGTTTCATGGGGAAATCCAAGATGGCCGCCTGGTGGCCATATTGGATTTTCGAATCGGACCAGAAAAGGTATCTTGCACAACTAGACCCCAAGGGGAACCTGTGTACCAAATTTGAGAAAGATCCATAAAGTAGTTCCTGAGAAATCACGATAACAAGGTTTCATGGGGAAATCCAAGATGGCCGTCTGGTGGCCATATTGGATTTTCGAATCGGACCAGAAAAGGTATCTTGCACAACTAGACCCCAAGGGGAACCTGTGTATCAAATTTGAGAAAGATCCATAAAGTAGTTCCTGAGAAATCGCGATAACAAGGTTTCATGGGGAAATCCAAGATGGCCGCCTTGTGGCCATATTGGATTTTCGAATCGGACCAGAAAACTTATCTTGCACAACTAGACCCCAAGGGGAACCTGTGTACCAAATTTGAGAAAGATCCATAAAGTAGTTCCTGAGAAATCGCGATAACAAGAAATTGTTTACGGACGGACGACGGACCACGGACGAAAAGCGATTTGGGCTAAAAAGTCTAATCAGAATATATACGACATTTGTAGTTCTTATTATTTATAGAACAGTTCCATGATTTCCAGGACTGTTCAGAAAAAGTCTGTGACTTTCAATGAAATATCAGAGACAAACTCCCTCTCCCTCCTCCACTTTAATTGTCCTGAAACTGGAGAATTGTGTAATTTTCATCCAGTGCAACAAAAATCCATAAACAGAACATATAATGCCCAAAATCATGTTCTAATATAGGACAAGTTGGTTCTGCAAAATTGAGATTCAGTGCTGTAGTGATGTCATTCATACACCAAGCTCTAATTTATTAAATATGTTATGGATTGAAGACACCCTGTACTACTATATTTGGCTCAACACGGTTCTTGGTGGATGAGATTCCATCAAATCATTCACCTCATCTGGTATCGCTGTGTTTTCACTGGCAGTTCTCACAATGTGGAACATCTCATCCCACAAATTCCAACTGGAGAGATCATGGCAACTGAAACAATCAAAGACATTTCATAAATTTACATAGCAGATGTCATTGCAAAATATTAACAGGCATGTGATTCATGGTTTCATATTTAGCACATTTCTGTGATTGTTATTGTTGTCAATCCTAATAAGCATAACATTAAACCGAGAAAAACAATCTCCATGACTGTATTTATAACTAAAATCTCCAAATTAATATTTTATTTATCAAACTGCCAAACTTTTTTTCCCCTTGGCCACAAAAAACAGAAGATAAGAATACTACCATCAATATGTTTAAACGCTTTATTGGACAACAGCAAAATAATACATACCTGTAAAATGCATAAATTCTCTTCAGACTGGCGATTAAAGAGAATGTCTCATCATCGTCAGGTTGTTCCCCCTGCAATTAAAGCATCAAATGAAATCCTTTACAGACAATTTTCACTGTTGATTTTTAGACTGTACAATACGTAACCCTCAAAAATAGACCTTGAAAAATGCCCACCAAAGAAACCATTCAAAGAGGTCATACGTCGGTAATTTATTTTGTTACAACAAAGCAATTCTAGTTTTGTATATTTCTAAGCTGGTCAATTTCCGGTGAACAGGAAACCTAGTGACGTGGTTACATCACCAGAAAGTGACAGCTCCTCAATTGCCTTGAGATACGAAAACTTTCAGATCCAATTATTAATCAATGACCTATTTTGTAATTAGATTGGTACATAAGGATAATGTTTACCTCCAAGAGAAATCAGATGCTATGGGTGAGTGAGTGAATAAAATTTAACGTCGCTTTCAACAATATTTCAGCTATATCACGACGAACCAACTAAGCACCACCCAGCCCAGTTGTGTTCCTGCTACTTCAAAGAAAAAATCTTTGAAGCAGCATGGAACCAGACACCCTCCATCCACCCTATAAAACACGGAGGACAGCGCACAAGACACAGACAGGACGCTTACATGGTGCAATAAAGACAAGTGATATTACAGTGCTAGACATCACATTATCAAGTTCCTGTTGCTTCTCAGCAAAACGCATTGAAGCAGCAGGAACCTGAACCCACCCAACCACCTCCTCAGATGCTATGGTTAGAGAGCCTATCATTGGAAGTTAGTCCCATTAGAGGGATTTAGATCTTGCCTTCTCCACTGTGACATATATCACATGAATTTCAGGACTTACCTCTGCAAAAAAATCCTGCATGGCTTCTTTAAACTTGACAGCCAGACTGTCAATGAGGGTACTCCTTGCCACATCACACTTGCCTGCGATCGCATACTCCTCTGAACACAGGCACTCAAACACCTTAGAACAAGCCTCCAAAACCTGATGAACAAGATATTTGTGATGTAATTGAACCCAACTAGGACTTGTGTTACACTAATGTTCACAACATCACAGCTCTTTATTCAGTACAGCGTAACCCCATTACTTGATCTTTCTCCCTTAGAATAGTTCTCCCTTGCTTCGGAGTAGCATTATTTACTGAGAAGCCAGCTGTCATCATATTGGTGTAAGTAAGACCTTCTCAATGACTTGCAAGCAGACGTGATGAACATCAGTTGGCTAGTCATGTTACTCGTTGCTTTTTGAATCACAGATTGTCTTACCTCCATGTCCGTGTGTTTCTCGACAATTTCATGCAAGTATCTTAACAGGGCTTCCAAATTCTGGATGAAAAGAAGAAACATTTCTCTCTTAACGTCAAGTGATCAGTATCAAAACAGATTTGAAAAATTTGACGGAAGAGAAAATAAGAAAAATTCATCAACAAATTACTTTTACTTTGAAAGCAGAAGTAATATTTTAATACAATATACGACATTTGCTTCAATGTTAGGAAGATTCAGTTTCTAATCTGTGTGTCAGCGGTAATTCATCAATAGCCATGCAGTATTGCACACTAATACCAAGTCGATATAATAGCAGATTTGACCAGGTTTTATTATCTGCAGGAAAGAAAATGAGCCAAATATTGCTTGAACATTTTGTACCTTTTCCTGCCGACTAGTGGTATAAATTTCCAGGTCAAAATACTGAGGGATCTGCAGAAGATTGGCTACTTTCTCAGCATCCATTAAATACTGGAAAAAGAGGAGGAAAAGATTATAAGAGAAATTCATCCATTCTTGCACTAGTCAACATTTCAGTTTGAAGAATATTCTCAATTCTAGAAAAATAACGATGATTAACAGTTCATCACAATGGGTACAGCAAACACTCTGGTAATTAAATCACAGGAAGTGCATTTTCTCATCCAAATATATTCGGAGTGATCAAATTTAACAGAATGGAAAGCTGATGAAATGATACAAGTACAGGATTGATGTAGTTTTCTCCTAGAATTAGGTGATCAAATTTATTATCATAACTGATAAAAATTTGAACCAAAATTTGGGTTGAATGTTAACAGGATGAATAAATTACAGGAGCGTTTTAATGAAATTGTGGTTAGAAATTCAAAATAATAATGCAAGGAATGTTGTTTTATATGATCCAATCAATAGAAAACACGGGAAGGAAGCAATCAGAGAGTGCTCAATTGTATGCCCCCCCCCCCGTTCTGCTTTAATCCGACACTGCCTCACCATTGTTCTGTTCTATATTGGTTGGTGGAGGCCTAATTTTGATAATTATAAAAATTCTGTTTCAGTCACTTTTTTGCCATGCCTCACATAATACATATTCCAAGTATCGACCAACAAGTGATAATACAATGTTTTGATGCAAGATGGTCGCCAAATCGCCAAATCCGAAAATGTGACCTGGTTTTGAGACCTACATTTCTTGGGAGTGTTTTGTGGTGAAATTATGAAGCGATCAGAGAACTTTAGTTTTGTACCCAATTCACTCTTTTTGAGGCAATTTCATACTTCAGGACATGTGGTCTGCTTTGGAATGTAGAATAACATATATAGCCATTTTCCCGATCCAAATCGGTTATGAACTGAGATTCAGCCTGGACAAATAAATATATCCCATTCACTTAGTTTTGATAAACAAAGGGCCATAACTCGGAAAATATAACCGAAAGCAGAGAAACTTCACGCTGCACAACTATGGGGCATTGACTACATATCATGCAAATTTCATGCTTGTCCATACAATATTAACCGAGATTCAGCCCGGACAAGTCCCAATTCACAAAGATTAGAAGAAAAAAGGGTCGTAACTCTTGAAAATATATGCAAAAGCGGAGAAACTTCACGCTGCAAAATTACAAGGCACTGATCACATATCCTGCAAATTTCATGATTGTCCATACAATATTAACCGAGATCCAGCCCGGACAAGTCTCTTTTCACAAAGATTTCAAGAAAAAAGGGCCATAACTCTTGAAAATATATGCGAAATGCGAAGAAACTTCACGCTGCACAACTACAGGGCACTGACCACATATCCTGCAAATTTCATAATTGTCCATACAATATTAACTGACATCCAGCCCGGACAAGTCTCAATTCACGGAAATTTCAGGAACAAAGGGCCATAACTCTTGAATATATAAGCGAAACGGGGAGAAACTTTATGCTGCACAACTGTGGGGCACTGACCACATATCATGCAAATTTCATACTTTTCCATACAATATTAACCAAGCTCCAGCTCGGACAAGTCCCATTCACAGAGATTTCAGAAAAAGGGCCATAACTCTTGAAAATTATACCGGAACTCGGAAAAAAAACCTACGCTGCACAACTACGAGGCACTGGCCACAGTCCATGCAAGTTTCAATCCTGTCCATCAAATATTAACCGAGATATTGCGCGGACAAGATATTCGGACGGACAGACGGACAAAGCGATCGCTATATGCCTCCCTCTAATATGAATATATAATAGAATTTTCACCCAGTTTTGATAAATAAAATATAAATCGAGATTGTCATCAAATATTGACTACATTCTCTACAACCGAGAACACTACACATACATTCATTGATCCATAAATTTTATATTTAATAATTACATGTAAAAGCAAAGATTATTCAATTCGGGGACACGTATGGCAAAACAAACAAACAAACCTTTGCCAACAGCTGTGGCAGTGTCCCTATAAAATGCTCTGTTAGTTTTGTCTTTTCTTCCACTACTTGTTTATGTTCTCTGGCAGTTAACTGTGAATTAAACAAAACAAAAATTACACAGCATACTCAACAGAAAAATCTTAGACCATGATATTAAGGACCAAGCTTAGAGAAACTAGAGGTCACGGCCACACTTGATCCCATCGGCCTAGTGTGAACTTGCCATCCCTTTCACATGAGCAATATAAATCTCTGGTATAGACAGATGAAGGGCATTCAATAAGGGGAAACAGAAGTAGTTGGGGGAAAAACAGTCAGGTTTATTTGTATGGAAAGAGACAACTAGATATAAAAGGGGCGGGCACCCACCAACCACCCGCTCTGATAAGAGGAGCATTAAAGTGGCTCTCAATTATGTGTAAGGAAATGTTCACATGTATTGTTGGTTAATGTAAAATGTTAAAGGCATAGTACGATAGATAGGCCCAGGTGTATTATACAGACAAGGGACATATTTACCAAATACAAAAACATGGGTCTGTGCCTGATAAATTGAAACCTTTTGGGGTTGCAATTATCCCAATATTGCAGACAACACACAAATTTCAGCTTCTGCCAAGATATATTGGAGATATATATGCTCAAAGACAATATATGAGGGTCGGGTGAGGGCTAGTTTGGGAGATAGAGGGTGCGGCTCGGCGACCTGGGGATGGGGACATGCTCTCCTTGAGGGTAGTGGTAGGTGTGCTGACATGAAAGCAATAGAAAGCTCCCTGTACATGAAACAACCACACTGACAACTGCATGCCATCATCTGTCAGTCCGAAAAAACACAAGGTGGAATTCAATTCAATTCAGGAAACTAATCATATACACAGTGTGCAACCAAACTTTAGGAACTCAGTTGTAATTAATATAGTAAGTTACACGTGTGGACACAAATGGTTACTGCAGAAGCTTTAGGGTAAATCATATGATGTGAGATAAAATTATTTGATAGCAAAATTGATAGAAATGTTGTCCTTCATTTTAGATGACACGAATTTCAAAAACCAGGGGTTAAGTACTGTGGGGATTTCCCTGCCAGTTATTTCATATTATACTTCTGAAATAAAATATGGTTCATGTAAAAGCTTTAGGGTAAATCACATGATGTGGAATAGAATGATTTCATAGCAAAATTGAAGGAAATGTTGTCCTTCATTTAAGGCGACACGAAATTCAAAACTAACACGGTTCGGTACTGCGGGGATTCCCCCGCCAGTTATATCATACGAGTGCTCATTCACCCCCATGGGTTCATTCACCCCCATGGGTTAGTTTATAGGGATAGGGAGATAGCGTGCCCTTTCTATAATACTCATCGCGAATGCGCAGTCGACCCATTCTACTGTAGGGTGCAAGCCTGGCCCATGGAATCTCAGGTAGCAAACACCCCAGGTCTCTCGCCCCACCCTATCCCGCGCCACACCTATAGAGATAGGGAGATCGCGTGCCCTTTCTATATTACTACTCATCGCGCATGCGCAGTCGACCCATGTGGATATTTTTTGTTATGTTGCCATGGAAACCACAAAAATCAACTAAATGCGCCCAATTTCAATAGGCTTGTGCTTTACCACCCAACAATGCAGTATACCAAATTTGAAGACTCTAGCTGGAACGGTTCACCTTTTAGAGCGGTCACGTCGTTCATCCAGTCAGCCAGCCGGACAGAGTGACGACATGATCCCATCCGGCATATATGCCGATGGGATAAAAAACAGAACATTCATAACAAATGTAGGGGTCTGGAAACATGTATGATATCAGTCACTCTAAGAATTTAACATGAATAAAATTAAATATTGAACATTTTGCTTCCATGTAGATGTCATACAGCTGGTTGCTGGTTGCAAGATGGTGCGAAGAATCAGCACAGTTCCTACTCTCCTTCATATTAAAATATTTTTCCAGGACCTAAATCAAGGCTTTCTAGCATGTTTCAAGTATTACATACACAGAGATTTTTGCATTCTCAATACTCGCAAACGGCATACAATAACATAACCAGCAACATAAATAGGCATTTTTTGTTTTTATCAAGGCTGGAGTTCAAGGACTTTCCGGGACCGACAGACAAAAATCTGGAAATCCAATTATTTTTCAAAATTGGTAATATATAAATAAAGACTTTCCAGGTTTTCAAGCACCCTGGGGGCTCTAGAATTGGTCACAGAGAAACATAATCATCTGATGTCAACACACAAATCAGTTAGTCTTACTTTTCTGTTTGGTCCCCTCCCAACAGGGGATTCCCCAGTGGCAGCCTGTTTGACACAGCAGACCATGATCTCAATCAAACTGGTTTCCTGTCGGTCATCCAGAGCTGCAATCAATACACAAAATAAAATACATGTAAAAGCACATATTAGCGCATGTAGAAGAATTTTAAATTGAAATGAAAATTTCCACAGAATCGTCATCACGCTAATTTCAGATTACTTCAGGAGGGAAGGGAAATTGTTCAGTAATCCCTCTGATAATTCAATCCCCCTATCAAAATTCAATCAGTGGATGTAACAAATTTGATCACCCTCTAAATCTCTGAAATAACAAAGAAAGAATAGTTTTTAACTAGTTTTTCCACTTCCTGTTCTAACAAATTTGATCACCCCCTTATTTTGTGATGAAAAATGTCACTAACTGTGGAACAGAGACATCTTGCATGGAGCTTGGATTGATAACTTTTTGGTCATTTATAAATGATAAATAGATAAAATAACCTTTCCATTTGTAATGCCTCTTGAACAATTAACATAATTTGGAAACTGAATAGTGTTTGATGAATATACTCACCTTCCTCCCCTTTTCCTGGTTCCTCCAGTAGGAGGTCAGTCATACATTCCCAGTCTCTGATCATATCATTAATATCCCACAGACTGTCCACCAGATAGGCACCATGCTCGTGGAGCTGAAAAACGAAAATGATACTAAATACCTCTATGAAACAACATCCTACTTACCAGAATGAAACCAGGGTTAGTGAATACGTAGGGTTTAAAGGAGTACTTACCTTATTTTTGAGTGTGACTATATTTATCAACAATCGTATTCAAACCCTTATTATATAAAACTTTTGTTGATAGAATGCGAAATGAAAAAAATATTGAATATTTTGTTGCTCGCCACGGCGTGCACTGGGCGCCGCCATTGCACCACTGTGTGACGTTTTTAGATGAGCGGATGTGGATGTATACTCATCTAAAAACGTCACAACGTCATGGAGATTTAAGGTTGGTCGTGTTGGTCATGCCGATAATTCACACGAGAAGAAATCCAGTAAGTTCACGGATGTTCTAGTTGATTTCAGTAGTTCAAGTGTAATCATGAAAATGTTTACAAACTTAGAAGCATCGTCGTTCAACTCAAATCACTGGACAATTGCAGAGGACGCTCTTTTAGTTTATCGCTCAGCTTCAAATTTTGTCCAAATTAAATCTAGCAGGTCTCAGTTGAAAAAGTTGGGGAAGAAAATTCTTCAGTTGGCGGAGATAACCAACAACTTCCTTTTAGGAATTACCCCCGTGGGATTTGCCGCGCCAGTTTTTTTCCTAGAATTAAAACTCGGACCCAGAGTATTTCAAATGTCCGTAGTTGAAAAGTCCCTGTATCAAGCGTTAGCCGTGACGTCGTCCTGAATACTGACGTCATCAGCCACGTCATCCTACAGGCAACATGGCGGCGCCCACGTCGACCTCAAAGCGGAAACATGGCACCACAAATTGTAATAAAAATAATAGGTTATCGCCCTCAACGACAGTAAAATAGTTGGTTATATTTCTTTAAGAGTCTAACCGTTGTAATAGGAACCTATATAAAATACGGTAAGTACTCCTTTAAGGTCGCTTTCAACATTTTTCAGCTGTAATCACGACGGAGAAGGGAAGGGAGGGGAGGAGGAGGGGCGGGGTACCTACTTGTAACAGAGCAGATCTAATGCCCGCCATTTTTATAGGGCTCTCCCACTGAAATATCATGGCATAGGCAGACATGACACCTCACTCAGTCACATTATACTGACACCGAGTGAACCAGTCCTTGTTCTATCCCCTTAATGCTGAGTGTAAGCGAGGAAGCAGCAAGTTCCATTTTTCAAGTCCTTGGTATGACCCGACCTGGGATTGAACCGGTGGCCACTTTGTGAAAACCAGATAAGTAAATAGAGAGCAGCCCCCATGCATGCCATGCATACTGCCTCATGTTCACAAAACAAAGAACATTCCAGAAACTGTAACCTACCTCACTCTCAATGAAAAACTGAACCAAGTCCCTTATCAGGGGAGTGTTGGGACTTCGTTTCTTGCCTTTCTTTGATTTTAGGTTCTTTGTGGCCTCCTCGTCTCGTTGGAAGAGTTTGTTGTTGAGGAATTCTCCTGCAGCCTGAGCAACATGTCGATGAGAGGAGTACACTAACTCGTATACATTCTCACAGTCTTTATCTGAGAGGACTGTGTCATTGAATCTGGGAAAAAGAAAAAGTCAAAAGCATGAAATATGTTTATTGGTAAATACAGCTGCAAAAGTTAGAACCATAATTGACCAAATTCCACGACCTAGACCGAGACAAATTTTCAAGCTTTCTGACTATGAACACACATTTCCAGCATGGTGTAGGTTTTGTTTTAGGAATTTCATACCTCAGGTATCATTGCTTCTTTTATAATATTACTTACACTTAAAGGCTGATCAATGTGCATGTGAGCTTGATACAATATGCAAATGGAAGATAAAACTATGATCTGGCATATCATAAGTTAGAAAAGTAAAAATCAAATTTCACACTACTAATATATTATCCATGAACCTCAGTCCCTTAGGTGCTGAGAGTTTACGGAGGGATCCACCTGGGGAAGTGATACCTAAATTAACTGAAATCGACTGTTTCAAACCATGCCCCTTATGTTCATGAGGCATGGGCATGCATACTTTGCACAATGACTGCTTGAAGCAACTGGCTCATGCAATGTTGATCTTGCTGACTTTCGAAAAGCGCTCAACAGTTGTTGTTGATTGACATAGCCGAGATCTTCCAAACTATATGGTGTTGTCAGTTACAGTTTGGTTCGAAAAATGCTTGTCGAAATTCATTGATTACTCTTCTTCTACCTGGATTGATGAACTGTAAGTTGGCATGTCTATTATCAGCAATAAATCAGAGATTGAAGTGGATCTTTGCAAAAAATCTGGAAAAATACTATCCTAGCACTCTAGGCCGGGGTCCAGGGGCCGCCTAGGCCCTTGGAAGCTCTTGGGTCCTAGATGGTTGGAGAAGCATTCTAAGCGATTTGTGGGAAATAAAACTGCAGATTGTCATCTAAATTCAAGGCATTATTTTATATTGATTTTTTTCTTGTAACCAAATATTCTCAGTACATAATTCAAATACTGGACAAAAAGTTCCATTCATCAAAGCAACCATGATGTAGATGCCACACTACTGGAAGCAAATCAATTTGGCTCTGTGCACTCAACATCAGAATGTGAGGAAGTGAACAGACAGGGTAAAGTGCCACTACATTTGAGAAGTTTCGAATTTTTAGATTTTTGCATGTTTAGGATGATTTTTCAAGTCAATCTTCCAGTGGTCACGTATAATTTCAGTTTAACGTTGCACAATATGCACAATGCATAGCCAGGCTTATTTTATGGTCGCCACTGATATATTTTTCCTTCAGCCGCGACCATTTAAATTTGTTTTTGACTCCAGTTTCAAGGTCCTTGGGGTCAGTCGTCATGTCAACAATTTTCACATAGTCGACTTTAAACTATAATAAATACGTCTGACATTGTCAACAGTGAGTCTAACAAACTTTCGCTATGAACATGGCATGAACACGAGGTAACATACTGCTTTCCGTTACATTCACGGGACGAGAACATTTTCACATAGTCGACTTTAAACATGCCCTCAGCTACTGCAGACAGCGACAGGCAATTGGCATTCTCTGACCTACTTAACAGTAAAGCTGCATACAGTCTATTTTGGGAAACACCACTCTGCGGGGAGATCGCAATGTGCTGGAAATATGACACCGATCACTCGGGACCTGGTTATTTCAAACTTATTAAAACCCCTGGACGTACATAACTCGAATTTTAATCACATAATTTATATTTTTGTGGGATTCTCAAACCCAAGCCAAAAGATTTTTTGTTTGTTAGAGTGGTTTAACGGAGGTTCACTATCGACGAAAATAGCAACAACAACAACATGGTCGGGTGAGACAGTAAATCAGAAAATCCGGGAATTTTTTGGAGATTCTAAAAAATCCGGAAATCCGGATATATCTGGAAGACTTCAATCTCTGATAAATGGAACCAAACTTCATTTGGAGGTAAATAGACAAATAGTGAAAGGTGATATTCCCTTAGATCGAGGCAGAGTTTGATCAAAACTTCGGCTAAACAATTAGGCCTAAAAAAAAAAATCCTGTGTTTCCGGTAACATGCATCAGAAAAAATAGGGTAGGTAGGTAGGGAATTTTTTTTTTTTTGAATTTTTTTTTATATGGGGGCTAATGGAATAAGCATTATTTTATGCTGTTCTTTGTACTAGACAACCAGAAAGAGTTCCATTTTGAACTAATGACATTTATGCATAAATGTTTATGAATTAAATATTGTGTAAATATATACATCAGTGTTTGGGTTAATTATTTCTCTTCTGTGAAATAAGACCATGGCCTAAAAAAATTGAGGTAAATCATGGTCATTTTGGATTTAGGTGGGTAAGCTAAAAAAAACAAATCTATTCATCCTCTACTCTAGTTGATGTGAACCCAATACCCAAGTTTGCGAGAATGTTTTGTTCTTGAGATATAATCATAATGTCCAAAAGATTTGGAGTTAATGGCCCATGGCCTCAACCAGAATCTTCTTGAGTTTTTACTGATTTACTTGCTAGATAAAAAGAAATTAAAAAGTTCAGCGTTTTATGTAAGGACAACACATCACCATAGGCTACCATGTTATCAGGGCCAGGATGACAATATCTAATCTGTACAGTATAACATGCTGTCTTGCCGCCGTGATGTCAGAAAAAAATAAAAAAAACACCCATCTAATTGAGAACTGCTCTCTTCATATGGTACTCTGGGGATATAATTACTATAATTGAGTTGATATACTGTGTGAAATTTTAATGTTTTACGAAAAATTCAGTTCGAAATCTCGGCAAAAACGTATAGAATAGATCGTCTACGGCACTGGCTGCCTGCAGTGCCCCATGCAGAACATGTGCTGCGTGGTTCAGCGTAGGCCTATCATAAACCCACTTCAAGTCGCGTTATGAAACTGCCACGAAAAGGCAGCAGTTGGTAGTATTCCTTCGTCCCCATTTGTCTTTACTTATATCAGGAGACCAGGAGAACGCCCAATTTGTCTTTACTTATCAGGAGAACGAGCATCAATCGATCAAATTCAATAATGGCAAAATCGTCGGACAGTCGTCTTTTTGCATTATGTTGTGGTTGTTGCTTCGCGGGAGTTCGCTGGAGAATCGGGAACCCTCGCGCCAGCAGTAATCGCACTATGGGTGATTGAGTCCGATTTCGTGGATTCCCAGAAAGCAAAAAAAACATGGCGCTGATTATGAACAAGGCGGACGAGAGATGCCGGACGAGGATGGTTTTGAAATAAACGCAAGCCTATGAGGCTATGTCGATCAAAAGGCTATCCAAGCATTGGCCCGCCTATATTATTGGATATATATTGTAACTTGGTCCGTCTCAATCTCCCGTCTACTCTTCTTTGGCCATTTGCGAGAATTACCAGTCAGAAAAAAAGAAAAAAAATATTAGGGTCGGCAGAAAAATCTAGGGTCGGTCGGGTTACCGGAAACACAGGTCTTTTTTTTTTACGCCTTAGTGGATGGACCTGCAGCTGTGGTTACAGGCAAGATCCATAACACAACTGCCACAGCTACAGGTTTTGACGTTACTTCTATATCAACCTCATACAGATGTAGGCTTAAGCTTGTATTTGCAAGAGGTATACCTGAGCACACTTATGACCAGTTTTACAGCTGCCACAGCCACCTCATACTCTTTATCCAGAGTCATCTCTACAATACGATCCTACAACAACAAAATTAGAAAAGCAGAGTTTAACAGAGAGACTTCTGTGCACCTTTCAGTAGTTGAAATCCAATGTGACATGTAACCAGCCATGCTGCAAGAAGTATTCCAAGTTTGAGATATAAATAATTAATCAATTATTATAATCTTCCGATACTATCAAAAGCAAACATCGCAGATTTGAAATGGGAAATATTGGTTTCGGAATTTCCCATTTCCTGCAAAACGTAGACATAATGTGTGAGCCCTTGAGATTCAATACAACCAGCACATTTTCCCATTTCAAAAGTTTATCTTAAAGGTTGAATTTGAAAGAAAGGAAAAACAAGAGAGAATATGCTGAAAGCTTTCTCACCTTGAACCTGTTAGTGAAGAGTTCCATCTTTGTAGCCAGGTCTTCAGTCTCATACAAAGACTGTAAACTCTTCAGACAGCAATGGCGGACATCACCGGTCTGAATATGAACAATACCAAGCAATAATTCTATGAGCCAGTTAATCAAAATTTGCCCAAAGTACTAACTCAATGATCAGAAAGTAGTCAAAATTAATGACATGCAACAACTTGTGTAATCATAATGAATTAATATTGTATCAACACTCCCCATTTATGTCGCTAGTAGGGGGGGGGGGGGGGGGGGTATTTGGCTTAATGTCACACTCAAGTTTGTTTCACTCATATGGTGACAGTCAGTTTGGTTGGTGGTGGAAGCCGGAGTACCCGGAGAGAACCACCGCCCTTCGGCAAGTAACTGACAAACTTTCACACATGGACCAGCTGGGCTCGGACCCGTGCCGGTTCAGCGGTGTGAGGCTAGCGGTCACCAGCGAAGCGCCTTAGACCACTCGACCACCGAGGGCCCTAGTCGCTAGTAGGATCTTATGGGCCTAGATTAACATGAGCATCACCAATCATAATTTCGTTTTAAAAGATTTTGAAGATAAGAGCATATATAGTTGGCTAAACTAAACACTAATGGAATTGGCCTTTGGTGAAACCACCCCAGATATCAAGGCAGTTTACAGAGTGCTAATTAAGCTATGGAGAAGGTTATCATCACCCTGCCCCCCCCCCCCCCTTGAGTAACAAGTGGATTAATCCAATTACTCCAAGTACACAGACAAAGCGACCACATATCCTAACGCTTCATTCAGAACATAATATACAGTAATTCCCCTAATAATTCAATCACAGGAAGTTCACTTTTCAGCTCTGTTATTCAAACACAGAGAAAAAGTAATATTCTCATTCTTCATTCAAATTGAAGAAAAGTCATATTATAACGAAATGTGACACTTTATAGCTGGTGCCATCAAGAATATTTCCAGATATAAGCCATTTTTGCTGCACTTCCGGTGATCGAATTATTAGGGGAATTACCGTAGTCATGAGATGGGATAACTCAATGTGACCTTCGGCCAGAGTAAGGAAGATCTTACTAGTGGCATGTAATGATGCGGAGCATTGGTATGATATTAATTTATTACGATTGCAAATTATGAACCACAACACAAAGAATACTGATGATGTTCATTTCAGTGACTTTAATGTACATATACCTTATCATATAAAGTCCAGCCAACATATTTGAGGTAACCATCATCGAGGAACATGTTTGGATATTTCTTCATCCAGACACCAATTTCTGCCATACAAATACCTCGTATTTCAGGCTGTGTGTCCCTGCAGAACAAAACAAACATAATACCAAAATGCAGACGTTTCTCAGTTTTCTTCCAAATTCTTGAAATATTGACCTTCACCTGTTTGTTGAATAACATGGCAGTTCTTTTTGATAATCCAGCAGATCTTGTCTCAAACCTGGAGGAATTGTTAACTTGAGGCCATTGAGGAGCTATACGCTGGACATACTTACTCAAGCCTGACATGGTGTAAGATTACTTTGCACAGACAATATTCAGGGTTTCATATCCAATCATGATTTGTTCCAATTACTAGAGATTCTATCAGGGCTGTTCCAAAAAAGGTACATCGGGTGGGGGAAGACTACTTTTTCTGTCCCCAGCCACCCATATACCATTTAACCTATCTCCCTAATGTTAAATGACTGTATACCGCCAAAAACGCATATACCATAGAATTGAAAAATCTTCCCCCGATCCCATGTACTTTTTTCTTGAACAACCCACATTAACTGCACAGTAACAAACTCAAGCACTTCAACATTATAGTCAACATTAATACAGATACAGTGAATATAGTGAAGTTGATACCACAATATAGTGATATTGAACAGTTCTGTCAACCAGTACAAGCTCACCTATATCTGTGCACAAACACACCCTTGAAGATATAGGTCAACATGTTCCTGATCTCCTCTTGATTTTCTTCCAGCTAATAATGGGGGGAAAAATCACATTATTATACAAGACGATACACATCCACCACACAAACAGAAATAACAGTATCTTCCTTTATATATTCAATGATGACACAATTCATGAAACTTTTCATGATATAAGATTTGATTTGCTTGCTATTACAATTCAATGAAATAAACAAGAGTTATGCCCCCTGATTGTGATTTCATACAGAGTAGCCTCCCCTGGTGTGACTGTCCCAAAACTTTTCGGGTGACAAAACATATATAGATGCCAGAAGTATAATAGTATACCTCCTGTCGTTTAGACATGAGCAATTCCAGTCTCTCGCTGGCCCGTTTTGATTGGTTCTTCTGTCTTTCTGCCTCATACTGCCTTTGTGTATTGTCAAGGTTTATACTCAAGTTGAGTGCAACATCTACCAAGGCAGTCATAAGTTTCATTGCTGTAAAATAGTAAGAGAGAAAAAATTTTCACTAGCCAAGAATCCTATGAAGTTATCCTCTAGTAATCAAGATATGCAATATATCATCAAAAATATGTGATCGTTTCTTTTGAGTCGCTATACAGCTGAAATGTTACTGAAAACAACACTAATTGTCTCTTACTACTATGATGTAGATCTACTCTATGAGCGGCTCTAAAAAGATATTTCGTGGACATACAGCACAGTAAATTTTCCCAGTAAACTGCATGTGGATTGCAGAGATGACAGTATTAAAAAGAAGACCGGGTTGTCGGTCCTTTTTTAGTCCTACATTCGAATAAATCAATCTCAGGTGTACTTGATTAAGATCAAGAAATGTATGACCTGTTGAGAAATCTGCAACTGGCTGGTTGAAAAAATCCAACTACGTCACACTGAGTCATGTCAGGGCCATATCTAGAGCCATTTTAACACCTGTTAAGGGGTATGGGCGCCCAAACTTTACAGCCAATTTTAATGCTTTTTACATACAAATGCGCCCAAATACATACAAATGCACCCAAAAAATGGCAAGAAAGGGTGTCCCCAAATAAACTCTGGATATGGCCCTGCATGTCCAAATCTACTGAAACCAGTGTGTAAATCCAGTCCACCTAAAACCTTAAAACAAGGGGACAGAAACAGTTAGATTGAGCACTTACCTGCCAATGTACTGGTATGTCTGAAGGCCCTGACCTGAGAGTCGGTCAGACCGGTCAGCAGGGAGATGACATTGTCCATCATGTACTGATCATAGATGATGCTGTACTGACACTGCCTGACCAACACTTGTACAAACTCACAGTAGTTGTTCTTAAACTTCTTGTACATAGGACCGGACATTATCAATGGGTAATCTCCACTTTCCTAAATAAAATAGAAAACAATTCTTTTCAGCAACTCGTATGGATGGACATGACACTTAGGTATTTACAATCCTGGCAGCTCAACTGCTGATGTTAGTAATATGCAAGCAAACAATGAAATATATTTTCTAACAACTGTCAAAAATATAGTAATTGACCTCTCTTCAGGGTTTCAATACATTTGATTTTGCATGTTTACATGTAACTGCTGTTGGATTGATAAGCTATTCGAATACATGCCTCATCAAACTCTTCTGTCATCTTCCGGATTATTTCTGCATGTTCCATGTTGGCGTACATGTGCGGAGTTATCTTCCCTTTACAACCAGAGCACTGGATGAAAAACTGGATGAGATCCAAGAGAGCAGCATCTCGATCGTTCTTGTACGACTCAATCCACTCGTCAACAACAGTCTGTACCGAATGAAAAGAAAAGAAAATATATAGATGTGGACACACATTCAAATCAAATCTCAGCAAATCAAGTACTGTCTTCCTTACATGTACCTGAGACATTCTGGGCAAATAAACAGGTTAGGTAAAACCCAACATTGGGCATAATCTGGTTATTGAGCAGATAATGGTAATCTGGTTTTGTTCCTGCCAGACTATTCCACACTAATACCCTCTACCTCGCCATATTCTGACAGTATATAAATGATCATCATGAATACCTGCAAGGAAGCTTTTCCGCCTTTGACGATGTCAAACAAGCTTCCTCCATCTTCTGTAGGTAACTCTTCCTCTTTCTTCCTCCCACCTTTCTTAGGTTTTTTGGCGGCCTGGTGAAAAGTCATGGGAGATACCAATGAATTATTTCATTTAATCAGCATGATCAAAGCTTTATGCTACGACCATCGATGAATAGCTGAATGAGTTCTCCCACATAAACCTTGCATTTCACGGGGGTATATTCAACATGTTGAAGGTGAAAGAAGACTTCTCCTAAATGTCCTTTTACTTCAGGAATTCGCACTATATATATGCTCTGTGAAATAAGGTGTTCCATGGAAATGAACCATACAATGTGATAATTTGGGATTTGTGTACTTTGCGAAGAGTGACTGTAGGATGCCATCATATTTGTATATGAAAGTGAGGCTCTATGGGCTGTAACATTGTTCTTGTTCCATGTGATGTAACATGGATGACATCACTGGTGGCATCATATGTTCCTCGGCGCAATGCCTATGTTACTTCAACTCAACTCATGTCATTCTCTCTCAACTCTTGATGTAATTTTAACTAAATTCTGATGCCCTACAGTTGATTGGCGCGAAATAAATATGCTCTCCCTCTGACAAAATATGGATTATTCCCGTAAAACAGGTCAATTCATCCATTTTCAACGGTGAAATATAGAGCAGAATGCATGTTTAGGCAAGTTCTCTTTTAATGGATACAATGTCTCAACTCACATGCCAAGTACCATGGCACTAACCCACCATCGGTTCAGTCATTTCCATTTGAATAGATACTCCTTGATGGATTAAGCTTGTACTCTGTAATCCATGTGTGCGAAAAATGCTTCTATAAATCCAACATCAAAACCAAGAGCTCCAGGTTTGGTGCCAGTATGTACGGTAATCTTTCCAATAATTCGCACATTTTGAAACAAACTTTAGAAGCCAATTCCAAGAAATATTCTGTCAATACTCAGCTCTGGATGTTCAAAACTGTTCACAATTGGGCTACTGTACAGTAATTTTTTTGAAATTTGACTGAGTAAATACCTGGTCAAAAAGTGTTTGAATTATTTAAGAGATTATTACCCAATGCGAGATCCATTTTTGCAGATATATCTGAGGGTGTCATGCTATGTACAATTCTTTTTGTAAAGTTACGACGATATAAGACATACAGGAGGTAATATTGCATACCTGACCCCCAGCCTCTCCCTTGGGTTGGCGTTTCCGTGGTGGAGGCTTTACAGGTTTTGGCTCTTCAAAGTCACTGTCATTATCATTTTCTGGTCTGTAAGCAGCAAATATATCAAATATCATCTTAAAACTTCAGAAATAAGGCAAAAGTCTTGACAAGCATATACATATGATTATGATAATAGTATACTACGACTGCTGCGAATATGCTCACTTGTACATGTAGGCTTAATTGTCAACTTTGGCACTCATTATGATTAGATACCACTGACATTACAATTATACATACATGTATTAACTGACAAATCCAGAGATAAACCGAGTCTTGCAGGAATTGCAAATGAAGAAAATGAAAAGCCTTATCGAAGTTTACCATCTTTTTCAACTTCAGAGATTAACCTTCATATCTGAATTGTATTAGAAGGGCTTGCTTTTTCACAGGAATCCATGAAACATCTGTATAGATATGATAGATTTGAATTGCTGTTGAGTTAGATTGCAAGAATCTGTTTGCATTCAAATAATTTTCAACGAGTAACCAGGCCTGTCATGCCTCGACATTAACACCCACACATGGTGTCATCATATAATAGTAAAATTAATATATATATAAATATACGGATATACATGATATAGAATGGCGAGTAATTACTGTATTTCGGTAATTACCCGCCGTGCTCGCCACGCCAGATTTGACACAGTCTCGACAGTCTCTCTTTGTTGATCGATAAAATTCTCTCATGTAGCTTTGATATCCTTCCCAAACTGAACATCCATATCATCATTTTGTTATGCTATTTTATTTATTTTGCCATAAAACTGAAGTAAATAACACTGGAGTGTGCATTGTGGAGACAGGGTTCATATGTTTTTCTACAAATCTCAGACGCAAACACAATTTCTAGCATTCCAAAGACAACATATACAAATTTGAACAATTCTCAGGGAATTGATCGTCAGCAGGTCACTTTTGTCAGGGAAAATAATCGGTGAAAGGGTTAACGGAAAGAGAGAACTTTTTGGGGCCTAGTCTATGAAAATGAAATATAAATTGAAGTCTAAACTGGTGAAAAATTTGGGACAAGTGATTTATATTCGGGACAACCAGAATGTCCGAACTGTTTGTTGATGGACACTTGAAAGAGATAATTTCAGCACTGTCTGCTTCCACATGTTGGATATGTTGGTGCACACATGAAATTTCCATGTGCTGATTGACAGACTTACACAGAGATTTCAGAGGATGGTTCTATGGGGTCACTGTGCTCCTGAGGAACAGGGACAGGAATAGGGACAGGAACAGATGCAGCTACCGTCTGTGGTACCAGTATTGGTAATGGCATGGTTGGCATCTGCATCTGCAGGCCCATTTCTCCTCCCTCCATCTCCATTGGCATCTCCATCGGTATTGGCATGATTGGTGGTGCAACGGCAACATCCCTGGCGGCTCCCTTCTTCTTACGAACTCCAGGCATATTGGCTATTTGGTTTTTGCACTATAGAAAGGAAAACAAAAACATACATCTAACAATAGTTCAAAGAAAATTTTGAATTTCAGCAACCATGATCCTGCACTAGTAGCTTCCTGTAGAGATCTCTTACTTGTCAGTCTACCATTTTGAAATGGTCTCCCACAGGCACTCTCCAGTCAGGTACATCAAAACAGGTTGAGGGAGTGTATGCCCCCTTCTCTGGGTGTGTGTGTGGGGGGGGGGGGGGGTCTCTATCTGTATCTGACTACATAAGAGACAGATTTTCATATCCTTGAGCTTTTGGCAGCTCTACTCTTGTAGGGCATTCTGTAAAGACAGCTTTAAAAGGCATGTTCAATATGGGTTCCGGACAAAACACCCACGGACAAAACACCCACGAATAAGTCTAAATCCAGACAGAATTTGTGTCTGAAGATGCCAGTTGATACCTACATGTATCTAATAATGTCTATTATACAAGAGAGGTAACCAGTCTACATGTATGTTTTTGAAAATGTGCATGATGTGTCCCAACGCCAGGTTATCGGGCCAGCAAGACTTGTTTTCCGTCAGAACAGTCTGAACTAGGTCTTTTCAATAAAAGCGGCCGAAATATTAGTTTAGAAAATGACAAAACTTGAGAAAAGGGGTCAGATCATGAAGGAAAATTACTACCAAGTATTCAGTAATCCATTAATGTGACATACGTGCAGTAGAACAGCCCGGATCAGGGATCACAATTTTTTTTTTCAGTTGGTCGCCATTTGACAAGTAAGGCTAAAAATTTACTCGCCACATTGGCGACCTGATGTTTCATTCACTCGCCAATCCAGAACGACCTTTCCATGTAATACAATGACAGACGAATCAATTTTCCAACAACATGATAATCCAGTGTTAGTTTGAAAAAAAAAAAAAATTGGAAAGTACCCTCGAAATTTTGCACTAACGAAACGATCATTCGTGTGTCGGTTAAGCAAAGCCGAAATGGCCAGAACGAAAAGTCGGCCAGGTGAAACAAAAGTTTCAAACTGATCTTATTGTGTCACGCCAAACAAGGATTCGTCCATGCCTTACCTGCACATGGTTTCAAGTGCTCGGATATTACATCAGACCATGTGGACTCTATAAATAGACTAGGCTTTCCCCATGTCTGAGTATCGTTGGCATTATTCTGTGTTTATTTCCTATACATTTTCGGCCTGATCGGATTTCGCTGCCCGATAAACTAAACACAAAATTACTTTGGCGACTAAACACTTCATGAAACAAAAATTCACTTGCCACTTTGGCGATTTACTCTATTCTTTAATCGACACATTGGCGAGTAACTGAACAATTCAGTCGCCAGTTGTCATTTTTTAGTCGCCATTGGCGAGTTGTCAACCGGGTTGAGTGAGCACTGCGGATGCTTTTAAGAGAATACTTTTATCGGAACAAGAGTACCTGCGCTGCCTCATGGTTTGGCAAATCTGCCTAGGTTTTCCATGTTTTTTTTGTTTTGTTTTAATTTTATGCAAGAAATCTCTAATCTCAGCCAGCACAATCTGTAAGTAACCATGGCACCCCTTGTTGGCGTGACCAGGGGATGCTCACGCCATTGCGTTGAAGAAACCAAGCTATAGCGCGCGAGCAACAACAACATTCCATTTCATGTAATTCGACAGAAATAGATATTTAAAACGTACCTTATACCATCAACTTCAATACTGTACACACACAAACTCCTCACGAAGGCACAGAGGGTAGGAAAAAATAAGTGACTCAGGGTTGTTGTTGTTTCTCGGGACAAACATAACGTCTTTGCTGCTCAACTCCGTGAGCACGTGTCGTTTTGTGGAAGCCCGAGACTCTCGCCGAGGGGTTTACCAAAAATGCAAACCACACACGTGTTCGACACGCTCGTCAATTGCCAAGAACATGTACGCTTCAAGTCCCATAACATGCTTTTGACACACAAGCACTCTTGGAAATATTCCTTTTCGGTGTCTAGAGTTTAAATTAAAATCAATTCGGACATACCGGAATCGATTGCCGTCATCAGAGCGCACATGTTCTTGGCAATTGACGAGCGTGTCTTGCCGAACACGTGTGTGGTTTGCATTTTTGGTAAACCCCTCGGCGAGAGTCTCGGGCTTCCGCAAAACAACACGTGCTCACGGAGTTGAGCAGCAAAGACGTTATGTTTGTCCCGAGAAACAACAACCCCGAGTCACTTATTTTTTCCTACCCTCTGTGCCTTCGTGAGGAGTTTGTGTGTGTACAGTATTGAAGTTGATAGTATAAGGTAAGTTTTAAATATCTATTTCTGTCGAATTACATGAAATGGAATGTTGTTGTTGCTCGCGTGCTATAGAGGAACACGTGATGACGTCACTCCCCCGCTGTTCCCCCCTCTGAAAAGTCTAAAATTAACATTGAAGTTAATGAGATTTATCATAAAAAAGTACAACTCAATTACCATTCTAACATATATGTTGGGGAGCTAAGATATCTTCTACGTCTGAAAGTTTGGTAATTTTCTCATACTTAGTTCTATATTTCAAAGCAAAAATTGTGTCCCGTCCTATCTGCCTCCATGTTATCTTACCCCCAGTTGAATTTCCGCTGGAGGCTAACAGATCAGCCAAATCTTTTGTTCTCTGTGAGACCCGTGTTCCTCTATAGCTTGGTTTCCCCAACGCAATGGCGTGAGCATCCCCTGGTCACGCCAACAAGGGCTAGGCATGGACCATGGTGGAAGGGTTAGTGGGAGCTAAGACTAGGTTGATTTATATTCTTTGCGCCATTCTTTCACCAAAAATCATGCCAGGAATAGGCGATGTCAACCCGATGTCAAAAATCGATTTTATTATGTTGTGTTGTTGTTGTTGTTGTTGCATCTTTCAGTAAAATAAAATAAATGCGTAGCTTTTGTTCTGAATAAAGCATATCTCATATTTGCTATATCGACATTACGCAATTTCTTGAGAATAATATTTCCAACTAATCGCTAATTACTGGATATTTACCTGATTTACACCATCAAAAATAAAGATATATTATAATTTCAGATTTCCATGGCGGGAAAGCTTCCGGAGATTAACGACTGTTAACGGAAACTATCGATAAGGGTGTTTGCAAATTTCAGATTTCCGCTCAAACGAAAATAGACCCAAACGGAAATCTGTCATGTGCTTATAATTTTACACCACCTGAAGCTACTCTCGATATCTACCTAATGTTAACAAATGAAGGGAAATCGACTTTAATCTAGTTTCCCAAGGGTAAAATACACTTATTTCTGGTAAATCTCTCACTCTAATTTCGTTCAGCTTGTTTGTTAAAGACAGGTTTCGATTTTCTATGCGCACCGATGACGGCAAAGCACGAAGTCAACTCCAGTCAACCCGAAGTTTCGATGACGTCAGTTTGTGCCAATTTTGAACTCAAAACTGAGGGAAAAGAGAGCAATTGAACCGAAAGTATTTTTCGAGGTGATCGTTGATCTTTCTGCCAAGGAATTTGTGGTAACGATTCTCTGCAATTCACCACTGTTGTAAATTGTTAGCTTGAATTATTTTAAAAGTAAGATAACGAAGTGTTTCCCATTTCGGAAAATGTTGCGACCGGTGTCGAAATATGGGGTCTAGCCCTAGGCGCTGGAGTACGGACATTTTCCCCACCCTATAATTTTCTTTTAATTTGAACATATATTTTAAATGATTTGGCAATAACACACTGGAATCCAGGACATTTTCCCCAAGGCTATTTTCCGCATGGGAATTTTCCCCAGTGGCCGTTTTCACCAGCAGTTGGAGATATGGTGCAAAAAAAAAGGGATAAAATAACCGCTATCGGAAACAGTATCCCCTCTCTAGCTAAATAATATATAGCCCTCACGAGTATGAGGGCTATAGGTCGGCCCCAGTCACCTCCAGCGAGGGTTTTAGATAATTTTATTACGAATCACCCACCTCTAAAACTGCCGTACATCTAATCTCTATCCCCTCCTGCGCACTATTTTAAAATCTTGCGCACTATTGTGAAATAGTAACGCACATATCGCCGTCTGAATTTTCCAGTCGAAAAGTTCAACTCTCTACGCGCCATGTATCGTATCGTTCGTATATTCCTCCTTTACGTAGGAGCACCTCCTTCTGGAGTACAAGTCAAAGTTTCACAGTCATGATAAAAAGAAAGGAAAGTATATACACTATATCTACAGGTCAGGCACACGCGTAGACTACCCCAGCATATTAGATATCAGAGTTCATCAGTTCGTGTCGTTGATGATGCATGGTGTAGAGGAACCGTCTCAGGACTTGCTCCGCTCTCACAAGACAGATATAATGGTGTAGTACTGCAGAGGGATCTATAATGAATGCAGTCACTGCCTCTTGGTCGATGAAGATACTTTGAACTGTGTCCTTACAGGTGGGGCACAAGGATTCCAACAGCAGAGAGAGAAACTTTTGGCGCAGAGATTGGAGGATACTACATTTCACTAGAAAGTGCGACCAGGTTTCTGCGTCATGCCGGCATAGAAGGCATATCGAGTTAACCTCGTACTGGTTGAAAGCCGCCTTATTGGACTGCAGAGTATATGTCCCAGTGAGTAGCCTCAGCTGGACTGGAAGGGATCTAATGTCGGTATGGTTCGAAGATGCTGATCTAACCGATGGATGAGGTTTGCCGATAGCAAAATCACTGGTCACAAGATACCTCAAGGAGGAGTAGAATTTGGAGTTGGTAAGAATTTTTTGTAGCCAGTAGGACATAACTGCTTTCTCAACTGCATTTTTCCAGGCAAGTTTCCCAGGAATATTATTCAGAAGGGAATGGATTGAAGGCAGGTTGTATCTAGCCAGGATTTTCCTGGCTTCGCTAAACCAACTTTTCTTGTCAAATCCTTTGATAACAACTTGTCGGACACAGATGTCGTATAGGCGTGTGTCTTCGTCGGCACAGATGTTCCTCAGTAATGATAACATGCGCAGGTGAATTCTTGGTTCAACTGGGAGAACACCAAGAAGTATGAATGGAGCTGGTTGAGCAACATGATCTGGAAGTGAGCGAATCTGCTTCAGCACTTTGCGGTAAAAGGTTTCCATCAGATCGATATCGCCACGGGTCAGTAACAGTGTCTCTGTACCATGAAGTAGAACCGGCATGACGTAGGTGTCCAGTAGATGCGAGGATGACAGGGGATTCAATCCATTAACCCCATGTAGACCGGTTCCTATAAGGGAGTATAGGGTCCTTCTAGCCTTGGTTATGTTACCTAGAACTGTTGCAGTAGCTTTTGTTAGAGAGTTGTCTCTTTGGATTCCCAGATGTGCTGCTGATTCCGACATCGGGATACTCATTTGGTTCAGGGTGAACTGAGAGTCGCTAGAACTATTTGTACTTGTAGCGGTTGACAAAATTGCACTTTTCACTGGTTGAAGCTCATAGAAATGATTCACACTGTAATTGGCAGAGATGTCAAGGAGGCCTTGAAGCTGGTGATCGCTATTGGCTACAAGAGCCACATCGTCTGCACATGTTGGAGAGGCGCATGGCGTTAGCCCGATTCTGGTTCCCAGTCCACCTGCGTTGAGTTGTTGGAGAAGGTCGTTTATGAAGATCTTATAGAAGTCTGTGGAGAGGACTCCTCCTTGACGAACCCCTTGTATAATTGGGACTGGGTTGGACAGTGAGTTGTTCCATTTGACTTGTGAATGGGCTCCACGTTGAATGTTGGTAAGAAGAAGCCACAGCGAACCTTGGATGCCAATTCCATAGATTTTCCTGAAGAGACTTTCATGCTTTACAGTGTCAAAGGCAGCTTTGGCGTCAAGGAGTGCAACATAGGAATGATGTCCCCTGCCTTTGGAATCTAAAACAGCTTCCTGAAGTACTAGCGCACTACACATCGGCGAGACCTTTGCCGTGAATCCAAATTGAAGAGGGTGTTGGGCTTGAGCAACGGCCACTTGAATTCGGTCTCGTAAGACTTTTTCTAGAAGTTTTGAGATTACTGGTGTCACGGTAATGCCCCTGTAGTTTGAGGCAGATGATTTGTCTCCTTTTTTCTTGTAGATAGGTGTTAATATGCCCGTTTTCATACATTCTGGAAGAGCTTTTTGCTAGAGAATTGCATTAAGGAGTCCCACGAGGAGTTCTATGACAATTTGGCCTCCGTACTTGATATGCTCAGCAGTGACACCGTCACCATCCGGCGATTTTCCAGACTTTGGCTTGGATATAGCTGCACAGACCTCGATTTCCGTTACTGGAGGAATGGATGAAGACTGATGGGTGCAGAGTTGTTGGATGACGAGCTCGTCAAACTCCACTTCGGCACAGAATTTCTGGGGGTGAATTTCTTTGATAGTCGGTGTACTCAGTTGGCTAAAATGTTTGAACCAGCCGTCTATTATGGCATGACTTTCGTAGGAAACGTCTTCTACCCACAGGCGGTCGAGTTGTGAGGATTTAGCCTGTTGCTGCCTGCGGATAAGACTGTAAAATAAGGGCCGATCAGAGGATTCAGCACACATAAGTTTCTGTAGTTCTGTTTCTCTTGATAAGGCTGCAGCCTTACGTTGGGCACTGCGCAGATTCAGCCTGGTGCCCCGCCGAGACACAACAGTAGGATGTTGGGGGTCTTGTGGAGAACTGCTGTGCTTCCAGGCCCAGTGTGCCGCTTTCTTTTTGGCTACTGCATCGGCAATTTCTTCATTCCACAGGCGTGGTGCCCGAAACCTGCGGGCTGGTAGCGGTGGACATGCGCCAATAGCTGCAGTTG